>MJUU01067349.1:53591-66173 GCA_002080025.1 Modiolus philippinarum | reverse complement strand
TTTTCATTTCAGATTTTCTCAAATTCAATGTTAAATCGTTTTATCGCTAATTTGCTTGATTTTCAATTGTTCCGGAGCGACGATAATTCTATTATCACTGCACTGCGCTGATATGAACATATTATCGTCAATCTCTATGGAACGTTAGCAACAGCGTATTAATATGACGTCGCGTGACGTTTCGTGAAAAAAATAATCCTATCAAAAAAGCGTAACATTTAACTAAAAATTACATGTTTAACCTAAAAAATATTTCAATAGAAAAAGAAACATATATCTGGCATATATTAATAACAAAATTAGCGATAAAAATACTATTAGTAATTTGTTTTGCTCGGATGGATTTCTCAGCTCGTATTGCATCTCGTGCTTCGCACTCGATGCAATACAAGCTGAGAATTCCATACTCGCAAAACAAATTACTAATAGTATATATTTATCTGTCAAATTTTGACGGTGTATCTGTATAAATGCCAATTACGTTATCTTAGCAATGCATCATCGATCTTAAGGGAGTACGAGTATCAAAAATTTTGTAATTAGAATTAAAATTCTGACCTTTTGTGTTGAGCACATCTAATGGAACAACTTGAGCAAAAAATTTTGAAAATCCATGTAGGAATTTTTGAGATATAAGATGTCAAAATTTTGGCGGGAAACAGATCTCTCTAGAGTTTTCCTTCAATTTGCATTAGATGTTTATAGGCCTTTAGATATATGAAATTATAATTGGAAGTTGATCAAATTTTATACACAGTCTATTTTATGTATTTTAAAGTGACTTTTGACCAAGAAAATCTGATCCATGTGCAAAAAATTTTATCACTGTTTCAATGGATAAAACCCGATGATATAGAATGCTTCTGAAATCTGAGGCTCGTACTCCCTTAAAACACCGTTTACTTATACAATGAATGAGACTTAAAATCCGAAAATGTCACCCCTACCCCAACAAAATAATAATGCCGAAAAATTCCAAATGATTACATGTCTGTACATATATCTGTGCAAAACATATTATTGCGTTGTTTAAATACATGGTGTATATTAAAATCTACATATTTAAGGCCAAGAAATGAGCAATAAATTGAATATTCGTGAAAAATGAAAATTTCAGCATTTAGGAATTATACAAAACTCAAAGTAAATGTGTTGAATCGGTCGTACATGGGTGTGTATCTGCAAGATTACCATTGAAATGTTCTCAGCCATTCATTGGCCATCTTTATACATTGTATAAATGTTCATGAAGTGTTCAGTGTAATGAAAATATATTTTCAACCCTTGCCCACAAAAATCTAGAGCAAATTTTTCGTTTCCGCGATTATTCTAAATTCAAATAACAACCACATCACAATATTTATAATATTATAACAGAGAAAATCCCGAAAAATTCCATTTTTTAAATAAAGATCACCAGAAAAATAAAAACCTATCAGTTTGGTGGTAATATTTATCAACATTGTGGTTTATCACCATTCCTGCTCTCGGAAGTTTAATATCCATAATTTTCTGAGTTTAAAACCAAACGCTCCATTGTAACAGCACTTTTCAACTAAATAAAGCAAAAGAGGTGTTTTACGTCCTTTTTAGGTCCAGCATGGACGATGATTCATTGAAATCTCTTTTTTTTTCTAACATACATGTTTTAACTTTAAAAATATGAAATATTTGGGGAAAAACCGAAAGAGGTCGGTCGTGAGCACGTTCGTAGAGTGCTAATTTTGCGGCATATTTCTTAAAAGGCAAAAATTATCCAAGCTTTATAACAAATTTTCAGTACTTTGTAATAAAACTAACTGTGAATAATCATGATAGTTTTCTCTATAAAGTGATATACCGGTATTTTATATTAATATCGGTGGAGCAGAAAATATAAAAACATCTTTGTTGCAAGGTAGTTTCTCGTTTAGTAATGTTTCAACAAAGAAATGATTTATCTACTACAATTTACCGGTCAAAGATAGACGCATGAAATTCAAGAAATATGTCAGTGAGCAAACCCTTTGATAGTTGGTGCATTTGGGATAAACAGAAGATCTTTGGTTGATTGGTGATGAAACCTCCCGAAAGAACCAACAATAGGTCAAAGTATACTTTATCCCATAGTTACAAACAACCCAAACTGTTTCTTACCAGGACATGGTTTAGCCGAACTATATTTAATTCTTTCTCGTAAACGCAGAGAGAAAGTGTCACCCGAATATCTGAGAAAAAAATATAGAAATGAATAGACTAGCTGACTGGATAAAGTACAGTACTAGTATCCATGTAAATGTACTTGCAAGGCAATCTAGAATTCTAGAGTCAAGCAAAACGTACCACACAAAACAACACAGTTAAGAAAGATTTTCATGGTAAGCACTTCAAAGCCTTCAAACATGGGAAGAAAAATTCAAATGATCAAGAAGGAGTTCAAAAATATATGGAATTTAAACAAAAAAATCAGAAACAACCCTGAAGAAACTACTTTCAATATTTCGAAGGCATCGTAAGTCCACTACAAGATGGAAGTACTAAAAATCTAGGCATGAAGCTTTGTACGACTTTTAGAAAGCATAAAAAATCGGACACACTCAAACCCTACAGATAAATATTCTAAATAGACAATTTCAAAAATCTTTTCTCGCCAAGTAACTTTTACAGAAGATCAATTTAAATCAAGAATAAGTGAATTAAAAAGAAGCCATCTAATAATGGAAGACATCAACATAACGGAATAAAAAAATTATTGTCAAACCTCAACATAAATAAAGCCACAGGGCCAGATGGAATAACACATAGAATATTATAAATATTTAAATTAATTGGCAATTATTTGACACCCTTTAATCGGCACTACAGCGGGAAATCTAGTGGTATAAAATTATCTCCCTTCTAGAAAATATAAGATTTTCTGATCAAAATAAGAGCATGGCGACGAAAGTAAACAACCGACAAATTGTTAAGATTAAAAAAAGAAACAGACGAATACAATATTTAGTTCAAACGTCATTCAATTACCACACCTTTGCTCTGTAGGGAAAAATGATTAAACTTGTCCATAAGAAGGATTGATGCGAGAATTTCTTAAATAATCAACTGTCGTGAAAAAAATATTCAATTGACAGACTGGTCAAAATCAATTGCTATCGGGTTTTAAAAAGCATGTACCCTGACAAAATTTTATGTACAGATAGATTTTTCAACATACATCATTTATAGACCACTTTAGTGAAGATTACTGCGTAAGAAACGATGTCATCCAAAAGGTCTTTCGTTGTTGCTAAGAAAATTATGTTGTCCTGAACAGCGCCATTTAGTTTTTATACCCGGTAATCATCATCACAAGATTTCATTGGTTCAATGGTCAAGTCTACGTATCGATCAGGAAAAAAAAAAGCGTGTCTTCATGAAAGAAACCACGTGTATGATCGAGTGAGTAGTAATCGATTTTGTAAACAAAAATGGAAAGTAAAACGGCGAAATATCGTCTCTTTCTTTAATTTATTGTATCTGAACCGCTACATGTACCCTGTCGAAAATCGGCACTTGAAAAGATGATTATTTAAAGAAAAAGCATAATTTTTCTGGTCAATGTCAGGCTATAAGAAACGGTACGATCCACAAGTCTCTATAAGAGGAAAATTATCAAAAATATCATTTTTCTTCTAAAATATGCAAAGTACATTCAATCAAAAACTTTTTGTCATTTGTATATATAAAGTCTGTCATATGCACATGAAAAAGTAGAATATTTTACATTTTTAATAACTTTGAAAGCACCTAACAACAGACCTAAACAATGTAATCGACTTTTTTTATCTTTTCTTAACGAGAGTTCACATTCTTTTGTTTAAATACCACTGGATATTTGACTGCTATATTTAGATTGTCATATGAAATGGGACACGTGCTTATACAATATACAGGTAGAAAAAAGTCCAATATACAAATATTGGAAAAACTATGAAGCCATCAATTGCCGACCATGCAGCCTTACTAAGCTGTATCAAATTTGAAATATGGAACAATTAGTTACAAGCAACATCTTGTCACATAGACTGACTTGTGGAATTAATAGATTACATCACAAGAAATCCCGATGAAGAGAAACAAACGGATTGTTTCATCATAGTAAATTATATGAATTTTGGGGATGGAGTAGTACGTCTAAAGATTCACGAGGGTCCTCTAATAAGAATTCTCCTCCCACGATTGCAGGTGTGGGTTGAAGCTGGTCAAGATAAAAAAATACCGAAGTTGCATAAAAACAGTAAATTTCCTTATGCTGTACACGTGTTTCAAGGAGTAACCTCTCATCAGCAGCATTAGAATCAAATAATATGGAAAGCCATAATCCAAAAGTAGTCCAAAAGAAGTAACCATTTCCAAAAATATCGAAATAGGAAGCCAAACCCAGTACCAAGGACATCTACCGAGTGTCATACACGAAATGAAGAAACGGTATTTTTAAGTGGTTAGAATTTTGATATAACAGTAAATTTTAATAACACGCAAGGAAAAATTTTCATGTCAAACAAGTCTGACTATCTGGCTTTATCGTTCCAAGAGTAATTTAGGAGAACCCATGCTTGGGCTTGTAATTGGTGGCATTTTCTGCAATAGTAAAGCGTCCTTTTATCTAACCCTCCTTCGAAGACGACGCTCATCTTCTGGCCATCGGATTCAAACTGGAGGATTCGATCGGAGATGACCAGGGCGAAAGCTTGGATTTTGGCAGGTACATTGCGCTCGAAGTCGGGTCGGATCTGGATATCCACGGGCGACTCTTTCAGCCGCTAGGAATGAAAACTCACGTTGAGGAAGAATAGGGGATAGAGTCGGAGGGTTGACGCCACCATTGCTCAGCAGACTCTCCATGTGGTAAAATTTCTCGCGGAATTCGACGAAATTCTTAAAGACCCTAGAGATCCTGCATTGAGTGAAGCTGGCACTGAAGTCCAAGGCGGGGTAACGGTCAACAACAAGGGTCACGTGGATACTAGACGCCCGTGAATATGCGAAGTCTGTGGCACGTGGATTAAATCTGCATTCGATCTTGATCTTGCTATGGATTCTCTTTTAGAGGCACACCTTCTTTTCGTCGGCATGGGGGAAGAACCAGGAAACCTTGCCCAAGACTACTTTTAGCACATCGTTGATGGCGGTGGATTCCAGAACCGCACTGGCATCCGAATCGCGCACCAGGGAGAGCTCATCCTTGAATCTGTAGACAATTTAATCGTAATAATCGACAAAGCCGAAGACGTGATTGGGTGGAATGGATAAGGTAAACGATCCCTCACTGACTGGCTTGGCGATGATATACCGGTGGAATGTTCCACACAAACGTGGTATGACTCAGCAGCGGTTGCATAGGTTGATTGAACTGAGCCGGAATTAGATCGCTGCAATAGCCCCGGCGGATATGATCACGTTTCTTGGGATTTGCTTGAAGAAGCAGTTGGTATTCCCCCGGATAGATTGCCGCGGGAGTTTGAAGTAATTTTGGCAGATGTGGAAGCAGTCAACGTTATTATGGCGATGGCGCACGTAGTAGTCTTCACACTTGCTTTGCTTGCTAGCATCAATTCGTCGAAGACCATGAGATTCTTACAAGATGGGTCGACGTCTCGAGGGTCGGGCCCATTGCTTACATGCTCTAAAAATGACTCGATATCGCTTGGCTTGGGCGGTGACTTCATTACGTCGATCAACGAATGGGAATAGTGACCCTTGATAAAGAGTCGCGGATATCGTCTTTCGAAAACTAGCGCCCTACACAGCAGCTGGTAGATGGATGATTGGTGGGGCTATTTTCCGAAAACATAGCCATCCATCGCACAGGAAGAGGTTATTCAGCAGCGTCGTCTTATCGCAGTCATCCGTGATCAGACCTCGGATTGATCATGCGGGAGGAGAAAGTGATTATGCCTACACGAAAGGAATGATGTGAGGTAGTGACCAGCAATTGGTGGCAGCGGGTTATTGGGATCTGTGCCGTCTGCGGGACCAGGAAGAGTCGCAGTTCCATTTTATTCATAAAATGCCCGTTCCAAGTCGGGAATATGACGGCTTGCCAAAAATGTTCTGCGTTGGATTGTGTTTCACTGATTCTGTCGTTTGTTATACGGATTTTCCTTATTGGTCTCTCCCTTTGATCGATTCGGACTTTTGTTGTCACTTTTATTCGTAGCAGCTACAGATGCCGGACTCATGCATATGCTGATGAAACAGATGCTCGACCAGATGTATATGCCCGGGCATAATTCCACCGGTACTGGCACTAACGTGAAAAAGCTCTTGATGGCTGATGGTACTCCCAAACCTTGGTCGATGCACATCAACCGAGTGGACCAGTACTCCTATAACAATGCTAAGCCAAATATAAGGATACGACTGCATGCAATGAGATCTGTGATAAGACTATGCTAACCTCTCTAACTGCCATTCCCATCCAAATGTGCACGAAAGCTTTGAGCGTGGCATCGTCAAATCCATCATCCATAGCACGATTTGGGCTGGACGAAGAGAGAGAAGTAAGATGGTCGGATGAACTAGCCGAAGAGAAGCATAAGACAGTCAGACGCAAATTCCATAAGCGTGGTGTGGTGGTAGGTTGGTTGGAAGAGACATGGGCTGCCGATCTTTTATATATGAGAGCTTTCTCCTGCAATAATCGAGGCTTCAAATGCCTACTGAGCACCATCGACGTCTTCTCCAAGTACGGCTGGCTGGTGCCGCTCAAGGATAAGAAAGGTGCCACGGTGCGAGGTACCTTCCGGACAGTCTTCATGGATCGCACGCCTAAGAAGTTATGAACAGATAAGGGTACCGAATTTTATAACCTTGAGTTGAAGGGTCTACTCCTGAAGCGCGACGTCGATCACTACTCCACCAAAAGCGAAGTGAAGTAGAGCATGTCGGGGCGCATGAATCGTACCATGAAGGAGAAGATCTTAAGTTCTTCTCGGCCAATTCCATGCGCGCCTACCTCCCTGTCTGACAGTATGATACCACCAAGCATCGATCTATCAGATCTATCCCACCGACGCCAACAAGAAAAAGCACGTGACAATATCACCTGGAACCTTTATGGAGACCTTCCACCATGCAGCCGCACCGATTCGACGTTGGCGACAAAGTCCGAATTACAAAGAAGGGAAAATTCCAGAAGGGATATACTCTGCGCTGGACCGAGGAAGTCTTCACCATCACTTATGTGCTAGAGACCAAGCCATCAACCTAGTGCCTCAAGGACTTATATGACGAGGAGATTCATGGATCTTTCTACCAGCACGAGCTCCAGGGCACTGACTGGACGTCTGTTGTATCGAGAAGGTCTTGCTTTCGGCGGACTAGGTTTAGTTTGAAAGAGGCCTGTGTAAACTGGAGAGTGTACCCAGCAACCTTGAATTCCTTGATCAAGCAATCCGACCTGTGATTAGCACCATGATCGGTCATCTTTCCGGTTCCTAGAGAGAATAACAAGAAAGTTTCTGAAGTTCACCTCCAGCTCTCCAGCGCTGTCCTTGAACCTATCCGCGACCGATGCTGGTAAACCCGTTGTTAGACTCGATCTTTCCTTCGAGGGCTTTGATCGCCACTCGAGCTAATTCCCGGTAAAACTCGATCTTTTGATCCATGGCGTTGATCCTTCCTTGCATCACACTGACCGTCTCTTGTCAATTCCTACAACCCCTAAGTAACCGATTCGTCTGCTCTGGTCCCTTTTGAACGATTGCGGATCGCATGCTCTCTCATACAAACATCATGAATCTTGAATCTTGAATTTTATCATATCGATATACCCTTTCATTTTTCAACCTAACAAGGGTAAGCTCTTTGCCATTCCTTTCCCGATGCGGTTCAAACGCTTCTCCTCTCCCTCAAGTGCTTTCTGAGTTGCACTGAGCTTTATCTCTATGCCTCTAGGTCATCGATGCCTTTCACGCTATGCTTCAGCTGCAGTTACCCATCTCTTCGTAACTGCGTCTGAGCTATCCCGTGGCAATTTAAGTCTGGTGAGATCCTGAAGTATCCGCGATTGAGCTCGAAACTCATCCATTTATCTTTAACTCAAAGATCACTTCTTCGATTGTCTGACCTTCCGACAGGCAATCAAAATGCACGCAGACTACATCGCCGCGTATCGGTAATGTATGGAATCTCCGGTCGCGGAAAGTCGACAATCTCCTGGGGCGGTAGCAAGCGTCAGGGTCGAAGTAGACTTTGAGACTTTGACTTCAAGATGAAGAACAACAATGAAATCGTTATTCCATTAGCTTAATCTTAACATGTAATTATAGGGATTTTGTCCCATGTACATTTACTCCATTTCCCTTTATTTGTTCATTTGAGTCCTCCGCGCTTGTACCAGCAGGTCCAGTGCGTGTCGGTACCGTCGCGGTCGTCGATATTCAGGATGCCACATTTGATGGGGTGTGGGGTGGTCGGTAGAGCATCTCGCATGAATACGACTATGAATCAAGGGATGCCTAAGGCATCATCGAGCTCAACATTTGAGAGGGTTTTGTGGGGAGGATATCGTGCACGTGCATGCTGCTCATTTGTCTATTCTTCGACTCAAGTTCCATTTGTATATGTCATGTGAAATTGCGTGATATATTTCGATAATTATCTTCTTCTCAGCTTCTCTTTCTTTGATCTTATTGGATCTTCTTCACCTCCAGGTTAGCTCTCAGCTGGCATCGCTTCTCGTAGAGAGTCATCTTCTGTTGCCATTCATTCATATATCCAAATTTCAGCTCATCCTCCCATGTTTTCTACTGAGCTACGCGATAGGCATCCCTCATTCTGATGCAGAGCAATCACTGCCCACATGAAGCAGCGAGAAATCCTCATTTTGTTACACGTATTTCGGTTAATAGACTTGATTTTATCTGCACTGAAGAGACATAAGTTGTCGAAATGCGCATATGCAGAAACAAAATTCACAAAAAACTTCGGTATTTTGTTATTTTTCACATTGACGTCCTTTCATTTTGCTGATGGGGTTGGAATATAGGAGCTATACCTGCTAGTATCTTGAATTGGTTCAAGTGAAATTCTAGCTTCTCGATGTGTCCGAAGGTCAACCCACTCTCTTCATGAATGTGCTTTGCCATATTTTCCTTGATCTTCTCCATCATGAAGTCGATCTCCAAATCGAAGTCAGATGACTGGATGAGGATGTGAAGGGCTGATCGGAAGTAGGGATTGCGTAGGTATTCTCTCCGGTCGCCGGGCTTATTTTCACCATCACTACTAGGAGCACTAAGTACACCTTCAATTGCTTCTTATGTGTGAGTGCATTTGAGATTTTGCCGGTGATTAAGTTCTGAATTATCTTCAGAAATGTTATCACATCGTGTGGCTTCAAAGGTTCGATTTCGACCGTGCTAAATATGCAATCAGGGCTTGGCATCGATTAGTGACTTTGATCTCCTCCACTGGAGCACTTCTGATGTCCTCTTCCACCAATTCGAGCAGATCTTCTTACGAGCCTGAAGTACTTGGTGAGGCCTCGATTCTTTGCTAGCGCTTTGAGCTGCTTCTTGTTGAAGACCTGCTTGCGGGTGAATTTCCGCGGTTGTTTTTCTCCTCGGTAAGCTAACCAAAGGCCTCTTTTTTCTTTTTTCTTGCTATATCCCTTCAAAACCTTACTCTTGGCTATTTGACAGAGGGTCTTAATGGTCTCTTTTTTACCACGATCTTGCCTTCGGTAGGAAAATTTCCTCTTCCAGTGTTGTGGACTGCTTCCTGTGTCTCCAGCAGAGACCGTCGGTCCCAGGTTTGCTCTTACAATACCCTTCTTCCGATGTTTCAGGTGGTGCAAGCAGATACGCTTCTCCCCTTCCTCTTGCTGGTCTTCTGGTCATGGCTTGGCTTGCTGTGCACCACAGATTTGACACGTCTGGGTATGTCCATTCATCTGTGCCGGTCACTTTGGGTTTATCATGGCGCTGCTGCTTTTGATGTTTTGGGGTGCTATCCTCGGGCCAAATCTTGTTCTTCCTCAAGAAAGAAACCGGGCCATGTTCCATCCTTTTATTTACAGCAATCTGTGGCCAGGGACTATAGTCCCTGCTGTGGCACACCATTTTTTAAAGGTGTCCTTATCCACAACCCCACGTTTCCTCTGGGGCGACTTGTCTATCGTCATATATATATATATATGCCATAATTCTTGTAATTGCTTGGTAGTTAATAGGTATGCTGTGCGTTTACTTCTCGTCGTCGGGGGTTTGGGTGCTATGCAGTATTTCTCCTAGAAAAGTTGGGTTAGTGAAGAATCTTCTTTCGGCGACACTACCATAGAGCAGGTCAGAGATATATAATTAAAATATAATTATATGTCTCTGAGCAGGTTGATCTTGAATACTTTAATGGCAATTTTCAAATCAAGAAGTTGTATAAAATAAACCGGATCTACTGATTGTATCAGTAGCCTTATTGAGACTGGGAATAATTATATAAGTCCCGCATTGAGGTCAACTAAACTTTTTTTAATGATTTATGTTATCAGATTCAATTATCATAGACCGGGTCAGATGTACAAGCTTTTTCTTTGAAGCAATATGGTTCGAACAAAGTACTTTATTTATTTTGACAAAATCAGACACTCTAGACTTTTTGAAAATATTATCAATATACTGATTTGCTCCATAGTTCCCGTTCCACATTCCCGTTAAAATTAATCATTTAATTTAAGCAAGGACGTATATCCTTGATTACAGCAATAAAATGTATCTGTTCACACAGAATCAAAAATTTTTGTAAAATGTCTTTGATAAGCTGTGTCAATAATTCTAATCTAGCGGGCTTCCTCGAAGACACCTCTGTAGCACCATGTCACTTCGCCCACGATGACGAGCTAGAGGTCATTACGCAAGTCAATCAAACCGGATGACGTCACCTACATTACTTCGATGACTACATTGCCGGATGTTAAAAGATGGTCGATTCATTATCCGTATAGGGGTGTTAAAATAGTCCAATCTACACTTTACTTCCAAATATATTTTTTTAGACCACGAAACATTACCTATATACTTTTATTTTTATTGTTACAATTCGCAATTTGGTTTTCGTTTAAAAAAGCAAGGTATCTTATTGAAATCTGAATCGCGAGATGAAGCTGACACCCCGAAAAAATAATTCACTTCCGGTTTTCATTTTTTCGTCATACACAAACAGAAAACACGATGGAGCATCGGAACAAGAGTTTGGAAAAACAAGAAACAGAAGAAGAATCAATGGGTGATGACGAGGAAGAACCAGAGATTGTCATCCGAACAGCTATACACTATCTCAAAGAATACGCGTCAAGCAAAGGCCATGGCCTAAATCATGTTACTACCCTTCCAAGCATTCAGCTAGCAGAGTATCTAAAAGATTTTTATACCTCTGTAAAGAATCGTGACGATGTGCCAGAATCAATTTCCCTAAAATACATTCGTGCAGGTCTACAGCGATATTTTGCAAAGAAATCAAACATTGACATTCTCAGAGACAAGTCTTTTGACCATGCAAATGCAGTGTTTGACTTTACAATTCGCCAGACCCCAAGGAGGTGTCATCGGCTACTCATAGACTCTGACGACTTAAAACATATATATCTAGGACCTGCAATGAATACTGACCAACCAGACACACTTCAGAATAAAGTCTTCTTTGATATTAACTTATTCATTTGTAACAGAGGGAAAGACTTCCTTAGAGTTATGTCAAAAACTGACTTTGAGGTTTCCTCGGATGCTGATGGTCGCAAATATGTGTGGTTGAAATATCACCCCAAATTTAGCTTTAAGGAGTTAGTTGGAGGTTTATCTGATAACGAACCTGTCATGCAAGGATCTCAAGTTGGAGAAAAGATGTATGAAAGACCAGGTATATATCAGCAATAGGCCAATGAAAAATTTCTGCAAAGCAAACCTTGGATCCACAAACCTTTTATGACTTACTTTATTTTTTTTTGTATACACCAAAGTTAGTTACTTTTCTGGCAATCACAAGAAAATTGCATCTATTTTTGATAGTTGATTTTTTTTATTAAAATAGAAATATTTTGCAAACCTACCATGCATATAAAACCCCCTTTTTAGAGCATGTACATATATACATGTACATGTATGATGAAACAAGTCTTGCATTAATACTTTGCAAGTCAAATTCATGATATAATGTCATCATATGATACATCATATGTGATGATTCCAATAATGATGATTAGTTATCTAAAATAAAATAGAAAAGGTAGGTTATAACTTATATAATAAAATTGTGCAATTGTTTTTCACTTGTAAGGTACATTTTACAGGTATACTGGCCTGTCACTGATACTGCCAATGTCTACATTTGTACCTAAATACATCATGACTTTATCAAACCCTTTGGAAAGTTTTGTTTGATTTTTCTTCCATAGTATGATGATGTTTTTCCAGCAGATGAAGCGGCAGATAAGGGATGAACACTCCTTGACCCATTTTTCAAAATTATTTTTTGTATCACTCTTTCCTTATCAAGATAGTTGTCTTATTAAGATAGTTGTTGCAGAGTTAGTAGACTTATTGTTCAATTGTGGATGTTATGATTGAC
>MJUU01067349.1:29631-42919 GCA_002080025.1 Modiolus philippinarum | reverse complement strand
GCTCTTTACTGTGTCCACATTCACTTTAAACTACCTTTGTTGAAATTTCAGTGGTCAACATGCTGCGGTCGTATCATGCTGCGCTCGGCGTAGCCCTTTATTTTATTTTAGTCCAATTTTGATGCAATTTTTTCCAAAGGATTCCTTATGAAAAATTATCATAGCGCTCTACTATTAGATTTTTGGTAACTTGTTTCCTTACCCAGTTATGAGGGGCCGAAGGGTCCAAAGTCATAAATTTACAGAAAACCAAAAAACTTTATTTTTCATCGGATTTCGATGGGATTTTTTTTGTATTCCTCTTGATGTAAGCTTTCAGTATTATGTCAACGGATTTGACGTTGCTCTTACCGTTCCCGAGCTATGAGGGGCTGAAGGGGCCAAAATTGTAAATTTACAGATAACCTAAAATTTTTATTTTTAGTCGGATTTCGATGGGATTTTTTTCTTTGGATTCCTCTTGATGTAAGCTTTCAGTAGTATGTCAACGGATTTGGCGAAGCTGTTACCATTTCGGAGCTATGAGGGGCTGAAGGGGGCCAAAATTGTAAAGTTACAGATAACCTAAAATTTTTATTTTTCATCGGATTTCAATGGGATTTTTTTCTTTGGATTCCTCTTGATGTAAGCTATCAGTAGTATTTCAACGGATTTGGCGTAGCTCTTACCGTTTCCGAGCTATGAGGGGCCGAAGGGGGCCAAAATCGTAAATTTACAGATAACCTAAAATTTTTATTTTTCGTCGGATTTCGATGGGATTTTTTCTTTGGATTCCACTTGATGTAAGCTTTCAGTAGTATGTCAGTGGATTTGGCGTAGCTCTTGCCGTTCCCAAGCAATGAGGGGCCGAAGGGGCCAAAATAAATTTACAGATTACCTAAAATTTTTATTTTTCATCGCATTTCGATGGGATTTTTCTCTTTTGATTCCTCTTGATATAAGCTTTCAGCAGGATGTCAATGGATTGGGTGTAGCTCTCACCGTTTCTAAGCTATAAAGGGTCAAAGAGGAATCTTAAGGAGTCATAAGGGCTAATTTTTATTTTCCCTAGTTTGTGTCCAGCTAATTACTGGGTCAATCTGATTGCATCCATCTAATTATTGTGTCAAGCTCTTTCCTATGTCCATACTCACTTTAAATTACACTTTTTCATATTTCAGTGGATGACATGCTGCGATCGTATCATGCTGCGCTCGACGTAGCCCTTTATTTGCTCACCTGGCCAAAGGCCATGTGAGCTTTTGCCATCACTGGGCGTCCGTCGTCCCTCCGTCCGTTAACTTTTATTCAAAGATCTTCTCCTCTGAAACTACTGGGCCAATACTAATCAAACTTGACCTGAATCATCACCAGGGTATGCTCTTTCAAGTTTGTGATTTTTATGTCCGTAGACCAAACAACATGGCTGCTGTTACTAAAAATAGAACATGGGGGTAAATTGCTGTTTTTTGCAAATTACTTGAAAACCATTACAGATATCAAAATTCTGACAGAAGTAAAAATGATCAGCATGATGAGATCTACCTGCCCTGCAATTTTGGAGAATACCTGTTTACCTGTCTTGGAGTTATTGCCCCTTTTCCGTAAAATTTCCAGTTTTTCGTTACTTCAGGTTTTATATATTGAAAATGATAGAAGATAGAAGTGAAGTTTGTATAACAAAAATGGTCAGCATGGTAAGATCTACATGTCCTGCCATTTTGAAGAAAATCTGACAACCCACATAGGAGTTATTGCCACTTTTTCTTTGAATTTTCACAATTTTTGAACGTTTTTACTTTTATTTCAAAAACTGTTTAATGTGAATTGCAAAAGTGTTGAGGTTTTCCAGAACTACAATTTCTACATATGTCCAGCAGGTTTGCATCTCATCCAAGATGGCCACCCTATGGGAAATGCATTCAAAGATCTTCTCCTCTGAAACCACTGAGCCAATGGGGACCAAATTTTGTCACAATAGTCCTTGGGTGGTCCCCTTTAAAGTTTGTGATTTTTGCGTTTGTACCTCATCCAAGATGGCTGCCAGCGTGGAGCACAGTTTAACATAGGGACCCTATGGGAAATGCATTCAAATGTCTTCTCTGGACCCAATGAGCCAATTTGAACCAAACTTGGTTACAATACTCTTTAGATGTTTTCCTTCAAAAGTTTGTGATTTTTATGTTCATACCTCATTCAAGATGGCCACCAGCAGGGAACATAGTTTAACATAGGGACCCTATGGGAAATGCATCAAAAGATCTTCTCCTCTGAAACTACCAAGCCAAATTGAACCAAACTTCGTCACAATAGTCCTTGGGTGGTCCCCTTTAAAGTTTGTGATTTTTACTTTCTTACCTCATCCAAGATGGCCGCCAGCATGCAACATAGTTTAACATAGGGACTCTATGGGAAATGCATTCAAATGTCTTCTCCTCTGATCCTACTGAGCCAATTGGAACCAAACTTGGCTACAATTGCCTTTGGGTGATCCCTTCCAAAGTTTGTGATTTTTAGTTTGTACCTCATCCAAGAATGAAAATGTAACAGCTGGTGAACTGATTTATAGTATGAATGGGTGGTCTATAAGTGACAATGAATAAAACCAGTGACCAGATGAGCTATACAGGCTCACGTGAGCCTCTAGTTTTTTATGAGAATCAATAAAAAGTTCTAGGGTCGGCATCTAAAAAATAGGGTCGGTCGGACTACCGTAAACACACATATTTTTTTTGGCCTAATTATATTTGAAATTACATAACTAGAGTTGATATCCATAAATATATACAATTCTTCCATGGTGTCAAAACTATTTTTCTTATGATTTTCACATGTAAATGCAGTGAATCTTAATTCCCAACTGCTGTTTTTAGCTCATCTGGCCTAAAAGGCCATGTGAGCTTTTGCCATCACTATGCGTCTGTCTGTCTGTCAACAATTTCAAAAATCTTCTCCTCTGAAACCACTGGGCCAAATGTAACCAAACTTGGCCTGAATCATCACCAGAGTATGGCTTCTCAAAATTGTGTTCGATTAGGCAGTAGGTCAAACAACATGGCCAACGTTGCTAAAAATAGAACATAGGGGTAAATTGCAGTTTTTGGCCAATAACTCGAAAATGGTTAGACATATTTAAATCTGACTGGAGGTAAAATGATCAGCATGATGAGATCTACCTACCGGTACATACCAAATATTATCAACCTACCACTTCTAGTTATTGAGAAATGGACTTAAGCAGAAAAACTTAACGTCGCCACTAGACCATGAAATTGAGGTCAAGGTCACATGACAATATGTCCGTCAGGTAGCACTCAATTAGTACTACCACTAAACCAAATATGATATTCCTACATCAAAGGGTTTTCAAAATATCCTGTATTTAGTAAAAGTTAACGCCGTCGCCGCCGCCGTCGCCGTCGTCATACTTTGCACGCCTATGTCTCGCTTTCCGCGACTTTCGTCGCGGACGAGACAAAAATTACAAACTTTGAAAGGGAACACCCAAAGACAATCGTAACCAAACTTGGTTCCAATTGGCTCAGTAGGTTCAGAGGAGAAGACATGTGAATGCATTTCCCATAGGGTCCCTATATTAAACTATGTTCCATGCTGGCGGCCATCTTGGATGAGGTACGAACGTCAAAATCACAAACTTTGAAGGGGACAAACCAAGGACTATTGTGACCAAGTTTGGTTGAATTTGGCTTGGTAGTTTCAGAGGAGAAAATCTTTGGATGCATTTCCCATAGGGTCCTATTATAAACTATGTTCTCTGCTGGCAGCCACCTTCAATGAGTTATGAACATAAAAATCACAAAATTTCAAGGGCACCACCTAAAGACTATTGTGATTAAGTTTGGTTCCAATAGGCTCAGTAGTTTCAGAGAAAAAGATCTTTATGAAAAAGAAAGGAAATGGGGTAAATGTCAAGGAGACAACATCCCATATCCAGGTTAAAACGACCAAAAACAAAACATCCAGGGGTCACCATATGGTCCTCAACACAGTGAGAACTTCACACCATATAGCAAGCCCTAAACGGCCCCAAAAAGGTAAAAAAGTGAATAAATCAATGGAAACAAACCACACCCAACGACCCAAACATCAAGAAACCAAAGTTTTATAAGAAGACAAGGACAAGCCAATGACCAACATATTCCTGACCCGGGACAGGCGCAAAAATTGCAATTGGGTTAAACTCGTTTTCTTGGATCCAAACCCTCCCCCTATGTGTGGTGAATGGCTAAAAATAAATACACAAAAAGACTCACAGTAAAAATCAAACTAGAAAAAAGTCCAACTTATCAAGACGAATGAATGTACAATGAAGTACATAAAACATGAAGACAATACACACAGGTACTGTCCTGACAAATGCTCGCAGTAACTGACAGCTAGCTAAGGACATAATTTCCGTTTGAATACATTTCAAATAGGGTCCTATGTTAAACTATGTCCTGTGCTGACAACCATCTTGGATGAGGTACAACCACAAAAATCACAAACTTTAAAGGGGACCAAAATTTTGTCCACATTGGCCCAGTGGTTTCAGAGGAGATCTTTGAATGCATTTCCCATAGGGTCCTATGTTAAACTATGTTCCCTACGACGGACGCCGAGTGATGGCAAAAGCTCACATGGCCTTTGGCCAGGTGAGCTAAAAAAGGGTTCCAATAGGATTCCAGTCAATATTTTTGGTAATTTTTTATATTTTTGACTAAATTCTGCACAAAATTCAAAAACTTTATCAGAAGAAGAGGAGTTCGAAGCTCGGGAACCTCCCTCTCTGGAGAAACCAATGGAGACAGCTAGAAATATTCATGTTTTTTTCAGAGATGGAAAGTACATTTAGTGAAGTTTAAAATTAATGCTGAAAATGTTGGCAGTTGATGCACTTTAAATCAATGAAAAAAAATTTTTTTGTATGATTAACCTATGCATCATTTCTGAGAAATTTTGGTTATACTGTGAAAGTACTATTGTCCGTTGGGTTCCAATTTTCGTGGATTTCGTGGTTGATCAAAGCGAAATTAAGATCCCAACGAAATGAGTATTTTCCTTAGAGCTTTAATGTATCAATTTTGAAACCACGAATTAAAGTACCCACGAAACAGTGATATTTATGAAAACCATGAAAGTTGATGCCCTCAAACAAAATTACTTCCACAGTAATACACACTGTAGGTCATATGAAATTTGGTATCCAAATAGATATTGATGTTGCGACTTCGAAAACCGGTATGTGTTGAAAATTGTTCGTTGACTGCCATTTTCATAAAGGCCCCAAAAAAAGGCGGGAATATTCAACATTGTTAGATTTCAATGAAATTTGGTTTCCAAATAGGTATTGATGTCACATCTTCAAAACTGATCTTGAAAATTGTTCGCTGACGGCCATTGTCAAAATGGCTGCCAAAAATTCAACATTGTTTGATTTCAATGAAATTTGGTGTCCAAATAGATATTGATGTTGCGACTTCAAAACCGGTGTTGAAAATTGTTCCTTGACCGCCATTTACAAAAAGATGTCTCGACTTCAAAACTGGTGTTGAAAGTGGTCCATAGCAAGAATGTTTTTTGTCAAAAAAACCCATTAAAGAAATATAGTAAAACATTATCAGACTTTAAATACAGTTCAAGATGTGTTGGTCAAGCTACCAAAGTTTGAGAGACTTAAGGTCAACTGTATAACTTACAATGTTAGCTTGATTGTGGCAACTGAAAGCCAGGTGAGCGATACAGGCTCCTGGTGCTTCTGGTTTTTTTTTCAAATAACAACACTGTTGCTAAGTAAGGTTAATTATGGCCAACAAGATTTCACAGTGATCTAATAGAAATGTAGAAAGAATAATAGCATGTTATTACTTAGAGCTTGACCAATGAAATTTCTGTAAAAGCGATTCAGCAAGTTCATATCTAACTCCAGCTTCCAAGTCTCACTATGTATCACAAATAACTATTCGTGCAATGAATAGATAATAAGTGTGCATCATAAGAGAATTTATAGTAGTGGATTGGTGATACGAACTTAAGGGATATGAGCAACATACGCAGTATCACCTCTATGATGTAAATTTACGCACACAGTTGCCTACTTGAATCTAAAAGTTGCTTTCTGTTACACTTACATCTTAAAAAATGGTTCTCCTGATATTGGAGGGATTTCCACTACTAGAAGAAGAGGGTCATCCCTCTACATGTTTTGTACCTTTATATCTTTTTATACGACCGCAAAAATTTTGCGGTCGTATTATGGTATGGCGCTGGCGTGGGCGTCTGTTGACAGCATTACTTTGGTTCTAGTGAACGGATTGTTACCAAATTTTAGCATGATGTTTGTTGGCACAAGCTTAAGCCCGGGTTTTAATTTCGCGTTCCCTGCCCAACCCGTTTTTGAAAAGGGGCAAAAAAGGGGCCAAAAAGGGGTTAAATTAGGTATTTTCGTGTCTGTGGACAGCATAACTTTGGTTCTAGCGGACGGATTGTTTTCAAATCTTAGCATGATGTTTCTTGGAACATTCTTGAGAAACATTTTTTTCCTTTAGTTTTCGGCCCCACCCATTTCAGAATTAGGGGCCAAAAAAGGGTTAAATTGGGTGTTTTCACATATTTGACTGTAGAATCTTTATTATTTATTGGATTTTGATAGGGTTTGTTTCAGGGTGCTCCTGAGGAAATTTCCAATCTGTAGTATGCCAACGGATTTCACGTAGCATGTACCGTTCATGAGATAAATGGGGCCCAACAGGGGCTAATCTCAAAAAAATTATTTTTTTATTTTAAGTCCGATTTTGATGCAGTTTTTAAGGCAGGTTCTCTGCCTTCTAGCTGTCGGGTAAAGCCCAGGGTTCTCAATAAGATTTGAAGTAGATGGATAAAAAAAAATAGGCGGCACCCTTGAGGGCCGCAGGACCGAGCCGAGCGGCGGAGGCGCGAGGGGGTGAGCCCGAGGGGGTGAGCCCGAGAGGGTATCCCCCCTTCTCGGTAAGAAGGGGTCCGGAAAATTTTTTAAATTTAGATTGCAGGTGGCATCTGGGCTGTCCTGAGCAGATTTAGATCTCTTATTCTTGATGTAAATTTGTCAATTTTTAGAAGCTCAATTTGCTGAAATTTGAAAATAAATGGGATTTTAATTTTTTTGATTTTTTTTTNTTTAAAATTGTGTTCGATTAGTCCGAGGGTCAAACAACATGGCTGCTGTTACTAAAAATAGAACATAGGGGTAAATTGCTGTATTTTGCAAATAACTTGAAAACCGTTACAGATATCAAAAATCTGACGTGGGTAAAAATGATCAACATGGCAAGATCTACCCGCCCTGCAATTTTGAAGAAAATCTGAAAACCCATCTTGGAGTATTTTTCTGTAAAATTTTCAAAATTTTAATAGTTTTTATTTTTTATATGAAAAACTATAACAGATAGAGGTCAACTTTAAATAGCAAAAATGTTCAGCATATCAAGATCTACCCACAATGAAATTTTGAAGAAAATCCAAAACCCCTTGTAGGAGTTATTGCCCTTTTCTCAGCGAATTTTTAAAATTTTGTATTTTTCATCTTTTATTTCCAAAACTATAGAAGATGAAGGTAAAGTGTAAAATGATGAAATGTTTGCCATGCTCTGGTGAATTCAGAACTGCCGTTGAAAATAGTTTGTTGACCTCCATTTTCAAAATGGCCACCAAAAAAGGGCAGAAAAATTCAATATTGTCTGATTTCAATGAAATTTGGTTTCCAAATAGATATTGATGTTGCGACTTCAAAACCGGTGTTGAAAATTTTTCGTTGACCGCCATTTTCAAAATGGCCGCCAAAAAAAGGAGGGAAAATTCAACATTGTCCGATTTCAATGAAATTTGGTTTCCAAAAAGGTATTGATGTGACAACTTCAAAACTGATATTAAAAATTGTTCGTTGACTGCCATTTTCAAAATGGCTGACAAAAAAGGCGGGAAAATTTAACAAATGTCTGATTTCAATGAAATTTGGTTTCACAATAGATATTGATCATGTTGATGTTGCGACTTCAAAACTGGTGCTGAAAATTGTTCATTGACCGCCATTTTCAAAATGGCCGCCAAACAAAGGCGGGAAAATTCAACATTGTGTCATTTCAATGAAATTTGGTTTCCAAATAGGTATTGATGTGACAACTTCATAACTTATGTTTAAAACTGTTTGTTGCTTGCCATTTTCAAAATGGCCACCAAATTAGGCGAAATATTCAACATTGTCCGACTTCAATAAAATTTGGTTTCCAAATAGGTAATGATGTTGCGACTTTATGGTGTTAAAAATTGTCGTTGACCGCCATTTACATAATGATGTCTCGACTTCAAAACTGGTGTCCAAATGTGGTCCTTAGCAAGAATGTTTTTTGTCTAAAAAGCCCAACAAAGACATATAGTAAAACATTATCAGACTTTAAATACAGTTCAAGATATTGGTTGTGTTTGAGCTACCAAAGTTGAAGAGACTGAAGTTCAACTGTATAACTTACAATGTTAGCTTGATTGTGGCAAATGAAAACCAAGTGAGCGATACAGGCTCCTGGGAGCCTCTGGTTTTACTTTTAGTCCAATTTTGATGCATATTTTTCCAAAGGATTCCTTATGAAAAATTATCCTAGCGCTCTACTATTAGATTTTTGGTAACTTGTTTCCTTACCCAGTTATGAGGGCCGAAGGGTCCTAAATTTACAGATAACCTAAAATTTTTATTTTTAGTCGGATTTCGATGGGATTTTTTTCTTTGGATTCTTCTTGATGTAAGCTTTCAGTGGTATGTCAACGAATTTGGCGTAGCTGTTACCATTTCGGAGCTATGAGGGGCTGAAGGGGGCCAAAATTGTTAAGTTACAGATAACCTAAAATTTTTATTTTTCATCGGATTTCGATGGGATTTTTTTCTTTGGATTCCTCTTGATGTAAGCTTCAGTCAAACTTCAACGGATTTGGCGTAGCTCTTACCGTTTCCGAGCTATGAGGAGCCGAAGGGGCCAAAATCGTAAATTTACAGGTAACCTAAAATTTTTATTTTTCGTCGGATTTCGATGGGATTTTTTCTTTGGAGTCTACTTGATGTAAGCTTTCAGTAGTATGTCAATGGATTTGGCGTAGCTCTTGCTGTTCCCGAGCAATGAGGGATCGAAGGGGCCAAAATCGTAAATTTACAGATTACCTAAAATTTTTATTTTTCATCGTATTTTGATGGGATTTTTTTCTTTTGATTCCTCTTGATATAAGCTTTCAGCAGCATGTCAATGGATTGGGTGTAGCTCTTACCGTTTCTAAGCTATAAAGGGTCAAAGAGGAATCATAAGGAGTCATAAGGGCTTATTTTTATTTTCCCTAGTTTGTGTCCAGCTAATTACTGGGTCAATCTGATTGCGTCCATCTAATTATTGTGTCAAGCTCTTTCCTATGTCCATACTCACTTTAAATTACACTTTTTCAAATTTCAGTGGACGACATGCTGCGGTTGTATCATGCTGCGCTCGGCGTAGCCCTTTATTAGCTCACCTGGCCAAAGGCCATGTGAGCTTTTGCCATCACTGGGCGTCCGTCATCCGTCCGTCCGTTAACTTTTATTCAAAGATCTTCTCCTGTGAAACTACTGGGCCAATACTAACCAAACTTGGCCTGAATCATCACCAGGGTATGCTCTTTCAAGTTTGTGATTTTTATGTCCGTAAACCAAACAACATGGCCGCTGTTACTAAAAATAGAACATAGGGGTAAATTGCTGTTTTTTTGCAAATTACTCGAAAACCATTACAGATATCAAAATTCTGACAGGTGTAAAACTGATCAGCATGATGAGATCTACCTGCCCTGCAATTTTGGAGAATATCCGTTTACCCGTCTTGTAGTTATTGCCCCTTTTCCATAAAATTTCCAGTTTTTCGTTACTTCAGTTCTTATATATTGAAATTGATAGAAGATAGAAGTGAAGTTTGTATAACAAAAATGGTCAGCATAGTAAGATCTACATGTCCTGCAATTTTGAAGAAAATCTGACAACCCACATAGGAGTTATTGCCGCTTTTTCTTTGAATTTTCACAATTTTTGAACGATTTTACTTTTATTTCAAAAACTGTTTCAGATAAAGGTTTAATGTGAATTGCAAAAGTGTTGAGGTTTTCCAGAACTACAATTTCTACATATGTCCAGCAGGTTCGCATCTCATCCAAGATGGCCGCCAGCGGGGAAGATAGTTTAACATAGGACCCTATGGGAAATGCATTCAAAGATCTTCTCCTCTGAAACCACTGAGCCAATGGGGACCAAATTTTGTCACAATAGTCCTTGGGTGGTCCCCTTTAAAGTTTGTGATTTTTGCGTTTGTACCTCATCCAAGATGGCTGCCAGCATGGAGCACAGTTTAACATATGGACCCTATGGGAAATGCATTTAATTGTCTTCTCCTCTGAACCCAATGAGCCAATTTGAACCAAACTTGGTTACAATACTCTTTAGATGTTTTCCTTCAAAGTTTGTGATTTTTATGTTCATACCTCATTCAAGATGGCCCCCAGCAGGGAACATAGTTTAACATAGGGACCCTATGGGAAATGCATCCAAAGATCTTCTCCTCTGAAACTACAAAACCAAATTGAACCAAACTTCTTCACAATAGTCCTTGGGTGGTCCCCTTTAAAGTTTGTGATTTTTACATTCTTACCTCATCCAAGATGGCCGCCAGCATGCAACATAGTTTAACATAGGGACTCTATGGGAAATGCATTCAAATGTCTTCTTCTCTGATCCTACTGAGCCAATTGGAACCAAACTTGGTTACAATTGCCTTTGGGTGATCCCTTCCAAAGTTTGTGATTTTTAGTTTGTACCTCATCCAAGAATGAAAATGTAACAGCTGGTGAACTGATTTATAGTATGAATGGATGGTCTATAGGTGACAATGAATAAAACCAGTGACCAGGTGAGCGATACAGGCTCACGTGAGCCTCTGGTTTTTATGAGAATCAATAAAAAGTTCTAGGGTCGGCATCTAAAAAATAGGGTCAGTCGGACTACCGTAAACACACATATTTTTTTTTGGCCTAATTATATTTGAAATTACATAACTAGAGTTGATATCCATAAATATATACAATTCTTCCATTGTGTCAAAACTATTTCTTTTATGATTTTCATATGTAAATGCAGTGAATGTTTAGTTCCCAACTGCTGTTTTAGCTCATCTGGCCTAAAAGGCCATGTGAGCTTTTGCCATCACTATGCGTCTGTCTGTCTTGTCAACAATTTCAAAAATCTTCTCCTCTGAAACCACTGGGCCAAATGTAACCTAACTTGGCCTGAATCATCACCAGAGTATGGCTTCTCAAAATTGTGTTCAATTAGGCAGTAGGTCAAACAACATGGCCAACGTTGCTAAAAATAGAACATAGGGGTAAATTGCAGTTTTTGGCCAATAACTCGAAAATGGTTACACATATCAAAAATCTGACTGGAGGTAAAATGATCAGGATGATGAGATCTACCTACCGTGCAATTTTGAAGAAAATCTAAAAACTCTCAGAGTTATAGCCCTTTTTCTGTAAAATTTTCAAAAGTTTACATTATTTATTGTTTTATTTCAAAAAAGTGTAACAAATAGAGGTCAATTGTAAATTGCAGATATGTTCAGCATATCAAGATCTACTTACCCTGAAATTTTGAAGAAAATCCAAAAACCCATGTAGGAGTTTCTTTTTTTCGCAGAGTTTTCAAAATTTTCATATTTTTTTTTCATCTTTAATTTCCAAAACTGTAGAAGATGAAGGTTCAGTGTAAATTGATAAAATGTTTGCAATGCTGTGGCGACTTCAAAACTGGTGTTGAAAATTGTTCGTTGACCACCGTTTTCAAAATGGCCGCCAAAATAGGGCCCGAAAATTCAACATTGTCCGATTTCAATGAAATTTGGTTTCCAAAAAGTTATTGATGTAGCAACTTCAAAACTGATGTTAAAAATCATTTGTTGACTGCCATTTTCAAAATGGCCGCCAAAAAAAGGCAGCAAAATTCAACATTGTTCGATTTCAATGAAATTTGGTATCCAAATAGATATTGATGTTGCGACTTCGAAAACCGGTGTTGAAAATTGTTCGTTGACCGCCATTTTCATAAAGGCCCCCAAAAAAGGGGGGAATATTCAACATTGTTCGATTTCAATGAAATTTGGTTTCCAAATAGGTATTGATGTCACAACTTCAAAACTTATCTTGAAAATTGTTCGCTGACGGCCATTGTCAAAATGGCTGCCAAAAATTCAACATTGTTTGATTTCAATGAAATTTGGTGTCTAAATAGATATTGATGTTGCGACTTCAAAACCAGTGTTGAAAATTGTTCCTTGACCGCCATTTACAAAATGATGTCTCGACTTCAAAACTGGTGTTGAAAGTGGTCCATAGCAAGAATGTTTTTTGTCAAAAAAGCCCATTAAAGAAATATAGTAAAACATTATCAGACTTTAAATACAGTTCAAGATGTGTTGTTCGAGTTACCAAAGTTTGAGAGACTTAAGGTAAACTGTATAACTTACAATGTTAGCTTGATTGTGGCAACTGAAAGCCAGGTGAGCGATACAGGCTCCTGGTGCTTCTGGTTTTTTAGCTCACCTGGCTATGCCAGGGTGAGCTTTTGCCATCACTTGGCGTCCGTCGTCCGTCAACAATTTCAAAAATCTTCTCCTCTGAAACTGCTGAGCCAATTGTAACCAAACTTGGCCAGAAGCATCACCAGGGTATGCAGTTTAAAAATTGTGTTCGATTAGTCCGAAGACCAAACAACATGGCTGCTGTTACTAAAAATAGAACGTAGGGGCAAATTGCTTTTTTTGCAAATAACTCAAAAACCGTTACAGATATCAAAAATCTGACAGAAGTAAAAGTGATCAACATAGCAAGATCTACCTGCCCTGCAATTTTGAAGAAAATCCGATTACCCGTCTTGGAGTTATTGCCCTTTTTCCGTAAAATTTTCAAAATTTGTGCATTTTTTATTTTTTATTTCAAAAAGTGTAACAGATAGAGGTCAAGTGTAAATTGCAAAAATGTTCAGCATATTAAGATCTACCCACCCTGAAATTTTGAAGAAAATCCCAAAACCTTTTTAGGAGTAATTGCCCTTTTTTCACCGAATTTTTTAAATTTTCATATTTTGCATCTTTTATTTCCAAAACTATAAAAGATGAAGGTTAAGTGTAAATTGATGAAATGTTTGCCATGCTGTGGCGACTTCAAAACTGGTGTTGAAAATTGTTCCTTGACCGCCATTTTCAAAATGGCCGCCAAAAAA
>MJUU01067349.1:6999-22471 GCA_002080025.1 Modiolus philippinarum | reverse complement strand
TTATTGTCCCTTGTCTGTGACCTTAATGGTCTATCTATTCCTATTGTGCAACCAATCTAGCAATTTCATTATTCAATAGGTGTGATAAAACTGAGCTATACCTTTACCTTCAGACCAACATATATTGTAACAAAGTTTTGGAGACTTGCTATTGTTAACTAATCTAAACAATGATGGTTCTTTTGAATTGTCTAACAATACTATTGTATATCAATCTGTAATGGCCTGGGGAGGTTTTACCTTGAAAAAGTGTTACTTTTACATGTAATATAACAAAGACAAATTTACTCACTTATAAGATTTCAATGTATGGAAGAAATCTATAATCCCTTCACATTATGCATATATAGGAATATTTTTTCTTGTAATGATGCAATTTTTAAATAAATTTATTTAGTACCTTTTTTTCACTGACTATATAAACTCTATATAGTTCTTATTTTCATCAACAGATCAAGGTAAAACATCCCTAGGCTATTACAGATTGATATACAATAGTATCGTTAGACAATTCAAAAGAACCATCATTGTTTAGGCAAGTCTCCAAAACTTTTTTACAATATATGTTGGTCTGAAGGTAAAGGTATAGCTCAGTTTTATCACACCTATTGAATAATGAAATTGCTAGATTGGTTGTACAATAGGAATAGATAGACCGTTTAGGTCATAGACAAAGGACAATAAAAACCAACTGAAAATGCCTAAAACACATTCTATATATGTAGTAAACCTGAAACAAAGCAACAACACCAATACTACCGTTGTGCTAGATCCAATCGGATACATACAATGTGATCTATTTATAGACTTCAAAATGAACAAAGTAAATAGCACATTAAAATAACAGTTGATATTTCGAAACTTATCTGTTTC
Organism: Modiolus philippinarum; assembly: GCA_002080025.1. Lineage (NCBI taxonomy): Eukaryota > Metazoa > Mollusca > Bivalvia > Mytilida > Modiolidae > Modiolus > Modiolus philippinarum. The sequence goes on along the minus strand of MJUU01067349.1, from coordinate 21,598 downwards.
CTTATCAAATACAATAAAAAAGTAAAAATACAGTCAAACAAAACCTAATTACAAAGCCTAAACTACAAAATTTAAGTAAAGTATCTACAGCTACATTGTGGATGCTGTTGATAACAAGAGAAGAGAAAAAAGGATTTTGTCAGTGTTCATACATCAAAACTAAATACAATCACTCTTACTAAATTATCACTTTGATAAGCTATAACCAAAACAGTCTTTGATAAGAGTGAAGTTGAAATAAAAAAATTGTTTTTTTTGAATGAGTTTATTTTTAAATAATTTCTAGGGTTGGTTGTTATGTGTAGTCCAGTAGACCAGTCTCGTCAAACTAGTATGGAGTCACGTCAAGGCAGTTTTGATGATCAACGATCACGACAGAGCAGCATGGATGATTTCAATAGAAATGTAGAGTCACCATCAAAACTTGACACCAGTAATAGATTATCCAATGGTAATCAATTGTTGGGGTCATCAAGTCCAAGTCAGCAAAGCAGGGGTATGTCCCCATCACGTCTGATCAAACCAACAATTAGTTTAACCAAAGCAGATAGCGTAGAAAAACCTGATAAAGAATTTGGTATTTCAGTTCGACAGTTTGATTTTGACACAACGGCTGGTACTCACTGTTCATCACTTGACAATTTAAAACTGACAGTTCCATCACAAAATACAGTGTTAATGACAGGGATACCAGAAAGTGTCCAGGTACTAGTTCATAATCGTGATGGTTCCCCAATGATAACAGAACCAGTTCAATCAAGGTTATTTTATTCAAATAATGATATGGACATTGCTGTTGTAACAGCTTTACTTGGAGCAAGGAACAATTTCAAAAATAACATTCCAACCTCTAGTGCTGAAAAATCTGATATTTACACAAAATTGTTAGACAAATACAAACCAATGAAAAAGAGAAGTTTATCAGATTTAGTTGCAGGGACCATAAAGAAAGAAGACGAAGAAGATTTTCCAGCCAGGAAAAAATTTGCTTCAACTGAAGGACTGGAACCTGTCCATTCTTTAAAATCTACTGTATCTCAACCCACATCAAAGCCTGTCACAATAAATACTCAATTACTACCAATCATGGCATCACATCCATCACATTTGCCAAGACATATAACACCATCCAATTCAGTTAATGCTCAGCCATTGCCATTAATGATTTCACACCCTGTTCCACCTTTGATGGCTAATTCACAGCCAGTGTCACTAGTCATGAATGAACCTGTTACAGTTCATACGCAGTCCATGTCAACAAGGGCGCCACCATTCCAACATTTCATTCCAAACAAAAGTTTGTACAAAAGGGCAGATAACCCAGCATTTTTTCCAGTCCGACCAGGACTTATGAAAATGAAGATGGAACCAAAGCCAAAATGAGAAACTTCCAATCTCAATATTTGGAATTTTTCACCAAGCAGTGTTTTCACTGCATGAAAGTACATGTACATGGTTACAAAGATTATGCAGTCTATGGTTTAAAGGAAATTTGAATAAGGATTTTTCAAAGATCTTGGAAATTTGAACGGTATGAAATTTGTATGATAGAGAAAGAAATATTCTGCATAAATTACAAAAGCTGTCAATTTTAAGCAATCCAGTGCTGGCAATTTGTTTGAGTGGAAAAGAGGAGAGAAGACTAGATGTTTTTGGTACAATTATCCCTGTGAACAAGATAAAGATCAAATGATATTTTGTGATATGCACAACAATGTATTAAAGCTTGACATTTTTATTAAGCTTATGTAATCTTTATTGTAAATTTGCTTTTGACATGTTAAATATTCAGGTATATTAATTCACTGTAGTCATTCCCTTAGTATCAATTTGTTGGGAATATAAATGCAACTTTTCATTGTTTTTAAGTTGTCTTTGTACATATTGTAAATGACAACTTTTCTATATTGTACATGGTATTTTTTTTGTTTTATACACAATTTTGGTGTCCTAGCATAAATATTTATATAACCTATATTCAGTGATACAATATATTAAGAATGATATCTTAGCTTTTGCATTTGTATTTGTTTTTTAAGTTGGTTAGCTGTCTGGAGCAAAACGGTGATTGTTTTGTTATTGAAATAATGAGTTGTGGAGTAGATATTGTTGTTTGAATAGGTTTGTTTTACTGTTATGGGATACATTTTTGTGGTTTGAAAAGCTTTTCAAGATGGACACTATGGATGCATTATTTTGAACAAAGAAAACAATTACTGTAATATTGTGAAATTTTATGTACATTAAAATTTTTGTATTATTTGGTTCACAATTTTTGAATTTATGAAACATAAATAACACAAATTATGCCTATACTTAAGCAGGACATAAATATTGTTTGTTTTGGGTCAGTAGACCACATTTACTTGTACTTCACTGCCCTTATTTTGAAAAGAAAGAGTCAATGATATGGTATTTAAATGATTTAATAAGTAATTGTGAAGTTATTTTAAAGGTGATTAAGATACATGATACAAAATTTTAACAGATATAAAGTGATTAGTTTCTATACATTACATGTAGTTCGGTATTGTCATACTTTGTAATTTGTATTACAAATATTGTTAATTTCAATAGACCATATCCGAGTTCTGGTATTAAGATATTCACACGTTGTTGTTTGTCCACCCTACGTAACATAACAAACATGTCTGCCCCATGTGACCAAGAATGTACTTCAAATACATAATTCATGAAGTTATAGGCTTTATGATATGACGTTTTCTTTAAAATTGGTCTTGTAAATCCGGATGCCGGAGCTCAGATATGGTGTATTATTATTCATTACCAAAGTTCTTTCCATTATATGAAAATTACGACATGGAGGTTGTTATATAAAATTGTAAAACTAGTCACGTTGTGTGCCCCGGTTACCATAGTTACTGCTAGTGTTATACATGTATTAACTTTGCTTTGTTAATATTTTATCTATTATAGGTTTGTATTTGAAATACTGTAAATAAAGGCAAAAATAGAATATACATGAAATATAGCTGTCTAAATAGAATTTCCATCATCTGATTGCCATGCAATATATTGGATAAAGGTGTTTTGGGTGTATCAATTACCTTAGATGAAATTTATCTTTGAGATAAGTGTATCATTAAAATGAAAGTAAAATTGGATTCACTAGCCATATGAGTTTATAGATAATTACAATGATAGAAGATATCTATTTTCCAAGGAGATGAAAATTGGGAAATCAACTGTTCTTTTGGAGGAGACCCGAGAATAATAAAATCCAATTCTTTCAATATTATTTTGAAAATTAATATCATAAAATCTTCATAAGATTTTGCGCATGAAACATGCATCATATGAATTTTTAGCATGAAAATGAATTAAATAATAACATCAAAAGTTCATTGATTTCAGGTAAACTAGAAAATCCCACCAACCTTACTAGCTTTCAATGCAATTTATTTGCTCTGTAATTGGTCAAATCTGATCAGCGACTTGACTGATAAATCAAAAATCAATTTTTATGTTGAAATGATTTAGGAAGATTAGCATTTTATTTAGATGTACCGTATATGTTTTGAAAGATACCATCAAAATTATGTTAGTACTTTGTCAGCGCATCTAAGGAGGGGATTTTATGTAATGACCTTTTTTCAACAAAACTTGTATTTATAAATGAAGAAAAGAGAATATAGAATAGAAGAAATCATTTATATAAGCTGTTGGACAATTTCTAAAATCAAAATTCTACCATGATATTAAAATTACGGTATGCATCATATTACATAATTATGCCAAGAAAGCAAAACAAATAGGGGAATACTGTCAAAAATGAGCCTTTTTTGTCTATTAGGGAGGTTTAGGGGGAAAAAAGCAGTAATGGGAACATTTTCGAGGGAGATCCATTCAAAGGGGAGATTATGCTTCTGAGAGGGAGTCTCCCCTTAAAGAGTGAGGGTTAACAGGTATGACTGTGCTAGTTCTTTATCAATCTACTGGTATCTGAAAATGAAAAGAAAAATGGGGAAACCTTACTGGTTTTCCTTAAAAAAAAATTGACAAATTGTAAATTATCAAAGCCATATACAGATGTATATCTTTAGTAAATATTACACCTGATTATGTCATCTGATGAATATTTTGAAAATTTTGACCTTAGATTTGACTTTTCTGTACAAAATACATAGAAATGTAAGAAAGTTGTTTCAGTATTTATTAGTTGTTATTAAGATTGATTTAAGATGTTTTTGAAAACTTTATGTTTGATCTTTAGATAATAAAAGTACCAAAGTTGTTCATTAAGATTTGCTGTACCTTACATGTACACTCTTTAACTACCTCAAAATGAATTTTGTTCAAGCAAAACATGGTAACCAAGATTTATGCATTTTGGAAAGTTGAAAAGTACAGGTTACTCCATTCAGGACAGATTGTTTGTTTTTCAAGCTTTTTTATTTTTACATATGATGCAAACTTGTCTCGTGGATGTCTCTGAAATTTAGATTTCTCTTTTATGACAAATTTCATATATATAGAAGCTTTTTTGAGAGATTTTGAACTTAGAGTTAAAGGTTGATGGAAATCTATGAAAAAAGGGGCTTGAGGCAAAACCTTTTGGTTGTCTTGGCTGGGCTTTTACAAACCAACAAGTTGGTTTTTTTTTTATCCTAGAAAGAAAAATTTTATGTAAGTTGAAGAAATTTTTTTAGTGAAACTGGAAAAAATGAATATTGAAAAGAAGCCAATTTATATTCAGATTTACATGTTAGAACATAAGTGCCTGTAGGGTCACTATTCTACTTTTTACACAATGCAAATTGATTAACGGTCACTTTAACCTATATTTTATACCAGGTAACTGATTATTGTAAGCATTTATGTATAATTCTTATGCATTTCTAATATTTCATCAGTATGTTAATGTTATTAGTAAGATCATTTTGATTATATGTTCCACATGACTGACTTCATTTGAATGTTGCATTTTAGTACAGACTTTTGATACTGCCATCAAACATTAAAGAATTTACAATAGACCATATCCAGGTTCATGGTCTGCACTCCCTAATTTGGACTTTTAGACTGATCCCGGTATGGACATTTGCTGGTTCCCCATTCCCCGTTGTACTGAGCACTAATGAAAACAGAAATTTTCTTATGTGAATTTCCTAAAAATTGAATAATTTCTAAGAAAATCAAAGTTGTCAACATTTGAAGCAACAGAAGGGAAATGTTTTGAGTCATTTGTAAACAGGGTTGCCCTTCGGAAATAAATTATTTCTGTCAGTGACAGGCAACTGATTCCATGGTTCTTAAGTAAAATTATTGATAGTATAACAGAACTTTTTTTTATATTAGATGATCTATGAGATACATTGAACAACAAAAAAATCGCTAAAAGTTTAATTCATCTTTCTATGTGAATAAAACACTTAGTTCTGGAGATTTTTGTTTGTCCACATCCATGAGGGATAACTCTTACAAAGTGACAAATTAGGGAGTGCAGACCATGAACCTGTATATCATTTATTGTACAATAATATCAGTAATCTGAATAAAAGATTTACAGATCCAATTTGAAGAAGAAAAAAATTAACATTTTCAGTATTAAACCTGTCCAATTTTGTATGGGAATTTTATTAAGAAACAATGAATCAGAATTTGTATAACATCTATTATTGATATACAGGGTAAAATATTTTTGCATTTTATTTATTGTAAAAATATTTGCAGATGTACCATAAATGTAGATGGTATCTCAATGTTTGGTATCAAAACTGAACCATTTTATACAATGAGAATGAAAAGACACATGTGTATATTTTGAATTTGTAATTCTCTTCATTTGGTGAGGGTGGCTAGGAGGGGTCTGAGCCTTTATTCCATAGAAAATAATTATCAAATTGTATTTTACTGAAAAAACATTTTTTTCTATCCTGAGTCCTGAGAAATGACAATGTAAATCCTAGATCCTGTTATGGATTAATCCTGATATCCAACTGAATAGAATGAATGATCCTGGTGTCCCAGAAAAGGTACTTCCGCCCTTCTTTGTTGCATATGTAATAAAGGGCTGCATTTTATATAAAATGTATGATGTAATTATTGAGAAAAAATTTGCATAGGAAGTGCACAAAAATCAAAATAATGTAAACTTTACATCTCCCTTAAAACTGTTACTTTTCTTTACCTGTTTAAGGTATCTCAGTGGTATTCTGCCATTTTTGTCTAATACTTGTTCATTTAGGTCTCATTCATTAAGAAATTTAACAAAATAGTTATTTAAAATATTAAGAAAGTTCCAAAGTATTTCAAATTTTCATTTCTCATCACTTTTACAACTTTTTAGTTACAAAAAGGTGAACTAAAACACATGTGCTTTAAATCTGTTGCTGGATTTATAGGACACAGAAATTATTCAATGGAGATAATTTGATAAAAATTTTATATAGATATCACTAGAAATTAATATTATGCAATTTATCTCTCTTATTTCAACAATGGCCCCTAATATGTAAACTATATTATGATTTCAAAACACATGTTAAGTATGAACAAAATATATAATATATTCTAAAACCTATCCTCGCATATAATAATTTTTTCTACCATTTCTATGTAAATTTTCAATTTCAGTTTTTGCTCTTAAATGCACAGACAGCACGGTGAGACCCAAATTTTATTTTATATTTTTAATAATATAAATATGTTTCTACACAGAAAATTTCACAAAAAATAGGTAAAAAATACCTTGCAGACACCTAAGTAAATCAAGTTTACTTGTTCAAGTAAGAATCAAATGATATAATTTTCAGACAATGTTTGGCTACTTTTATAAGTAAATTTTGACAAAATATTGAATCTGTTATCTTCAATAACTAAGTCGTAAGATTTTTTCATGTGGTAACACTACTTTTCTTGATAAATTTATGTAATACTGTGGAAGTACTTTTATTCGTTGGCATCAATTTTCGTGGTTTTTATAAATATCACTATTTCGAGGGAACTTAAATTCTTGGTTTCCAATTCTATGCATTAATACTCTAGGGAAAAAATGCATTTCGTTGGGAACTTAATTTCGTGGTTGAAGCGAACCAAAAAATCCACGAAAATTGGAACCCAACGAACCATAGTACTTTCACAGTAGTTAATTTTATCTATGGGCATCAAGAATTTAGAGGGGTGCACCAGCCTTGAAAATTAGCCCCTTATATTCACTGAAACAGATAAATGAACAACATAATCTACCTAATGAGCCAGAAGGAGGCAATACTTATCATATTCCAATTAACTTTGTATATATATCAACTGCAAAAAAAATCCTAATATATTTTAATTTTTTTTTCGATGAGCAAAATTTATTCAATTATTTGAACAATTTGTATTTGTGTTTATATTGAAATATGCAGTTCTGTTGAAATTGTAAAAGTAACTTTCAAAACTCCAAGCAATTTTAATACTTATTATCAGGTCTGCCAACCTTCCTGCTTTTTGGGGTTTTTGAGGGAAAGACCCTATGGAAACTCCAAAAATCAAAAGTTGAAATTCCAAATAAAAGACACTTTACGACAATTAAACAAACTAAGGAAGAGTTGAATTTAATAATGAAATACATTAGACCACTATAACAACAAAAGCATACCACAAGACCCCTATGGCCAAGTTATAAGGAGTTTTCTTCTTTGTCAAGCAGTAAATCCCCCATGGCGAGTTTCAAAAGTTGGCAGGCATGTATTATTATATCACTTACAGTGAGGATACATTCCATTTTACAGAATTGTACACTGTGTACATATATGTGTAATTTGTTGAAGCATGTACTTTGTGAGTAATTTATGTATTTTGATAAAAGCCTGTAAATAAGAATTAAAATCAGTTGTTACCTTGTAAATGTAGTAAAACCTAAAGTAAAGCTTTTCAGTAGGCAACTCAAAACAAGTTCTGCTATCATGAGCTATTAAATTTTGACTTGAATATATCTATCTTGAAGGGAGGGCTTAAGTTCATTTTAATTTACTATAATTTTATTTATTTATTTGTTTAAATGCAGAATAAAAAACTTGTTATCCATACATTCTCAGAAGTAGAACCATTTGCAGTTGGAGTGGACAAAAAAATATTTGGCAAAAGAAACTTAATTTTTGTTCAGATAAAATTAAATTTTATTTTTATGTTGGGTCAATTTTATGCATGTAAATCTATACAGAAAAAACAGAATTTACAACAGTGTGAATGAATACCTCATTCATGCGTCATATTGTTTGTGGGGAAACTAGCAATTTCACACAAGTTTAAAAACTTATCCTTCTTATAGAATATTCTTGGTGTCCCTATGTCACAGTGCAAACCTGATAATGCAGTAGAGACACCAAAATAAATAAAATTTCTCAGGTGCATTCCATTATTATGTATCATATTTTGTTGTCATTGATTTTTTTTTCAAATATATTAAGAAATTGAGATTGAAATGTAGATGTCCAATTTAATCAGGATAGAAAAATCCTTTTTTTAAATGAGACAGATATTGAACATTTACATGTATATAGTGAATTTATTCAAAGAAGTATATTCAAATCATATCCTGATTATAAAGTAAATTAATTTTTTTTTACTTATTTTTTTTTTTTGCTGTAATAAATTTTAAAGCATATATATATATCAAATTTGTAAAACACAATAATATGTGGTACATAGCTGAAAACAAACATTTTGATTTTATTTTTTCACCTTAGACTACTCTTGACACTGTTATTTTAGTATCCTGATAATTCAATATAATTAGTGCAACTGTCTTTACTGTTAGAATATTTAAACTGGACAAAAAAGAATGCAGTTTCATGTTTTGAATGTTTAATAATTCATTACAGTATTTTCAAACATGTCTGGAGTATATGAAGTAGGGGCCTAGTTGACATTTCTCTCATATGACTTATAATACTGTAAAACATTAAAAGTTTGCGCCATTTTTATTTCACGGTTGACTAAATAAATCTCATTTTGTGCAGTCTTGAACTTGTGGCTGTCAGTCAATCTACCGAAATTTACAATTGCATCAAATTATTCGCATCAGTTTTACTTTGTCACTTCTTGTATCACCAAATTAGCAAAACTAAAACTGATGCGTAAATTTCCGTGTGTACAGAAGTAAAATAGTCATAGTGAACATGAAAAAGGCTTAACCTGCAAGGCTGTCTCAGCTTTATTGACAATCTCCGAAACAGAGGTACATAGCTCTTCCTACGTCAGATATCACCTCTGCCACACCTTGTCCTCCATATTGGATTTACCACGCCCTTTTCACAGTGACGTCGTATACATCCTGACGTATTTCACACTGTGACGTCATGAAAATCGGCCATTTTGAGAGGAATCTCTCCTTCCGGTGTGGCAGAGGTGCTATCTAACGTAGGAAGAGCTAGACACCTCTGTTTCGGAGATTGCTTTATTGACAGATAATCATGTAGGTTTCAAAATAAAAGGTAAGGCAATTTTATTTCTTAATTTTTCATATTTAGGAAACATTGGTCATAACAAAATGGCTAAAATTATTGATGCAAATTTGACAAGGTTGGGCGGTAAATTCCTCCCATTTAATTTGTTCTGTCAAAATGTTAGTCCCGTTTTAAATTGTTGAATAAGCCTTTGTACTTTGGTACCTATTGAGGAAACTGTCATTCAATGAACACTTGTAGCTTTTCCATGGTTATTTTTACCGATTTTATAATGATATTGCAGTAAATTACTCAGATGTTTTACACCAAATTATATATTTTGTGATATATTTGTAGTTTTTCATATTTCATTGTTTTTCTGCTCATGTTTGCAGATTTTTTCAGCCATTGTTTCATTGATAGAATTATAGTATTGATTGTATTTTCAAAATAACTCAGATATTTAAAATCAAATGATATGCCTAGATAATTAATCTATATCTAGGGCAGGAAACAATAGTACGATTTTTTAGCAGTTGATGTTTTTTTGGGTTTTTTTTGGGGGGGGGGGGGTGATTACTAGAAAAATTTTACCAGATATTTTGTCTCTTGAATTTTTCTATGCAGGTATGAACGAGGAAATGATGTAATTGGATGTTCAACAGTACCAGTTTTATTATAACGCCCACAAACAAAGTTTGGGGATATAGGAATCACCCTGTCCATCCGTCTGTATGTCCATATACATGTACCTTATTAAATTTTGGATCCAGAGTTATTTGTTGTTGATAGTAATTGTCAATTAATGTAGTTATTGTCAAATTTATTCAGATGTGATTATTGAACCTTTTTATACCCTGCCAGACAAAATGGTGATTTTTATGTGATACCCTCAGATGTATGTATATCTGCATGTCTGTCTGTCCCATGCAGGTTTCTGAACAATTAACACACCATCTTCAAATTTGGTATGTAAATTATGGACCACAAACTTTCTTGTCTAAAGGACAAAGCCTTCCAACAGTTACATACTTTTGTTGAAATTTTTGTTGCATTGTTTTATCACATGATGCACAATTGCTTTTTAACCCTTTCACTAAGAACCAAATATTTCTTTCAAAGAGATTAATCTAATACAATTAGTAAAACTTATTTTACTATGCAAACTTATTAAGTTATTTATGGTGTTGTTTTTTATTTCTGTGTAATATTTTTTTTACTGGTTAGGTTTTTTATTGGTGTAAAATCATTAAATCTTAGGGTAAAACAATTACATACAACACCTCACATTGATGTTGTTTGGTTTTATTTTCATGAAACCTTACAAGCATTATGAAATAGCTTCACATTCAAATTTATTTCTCAGGGAGCTGTAATATATCCACTCCTAGATCCTCTTCTGAAGTCATTTGAAATATTTTGTTGAGCATTTTTGTTTACCGATTTTCATCAATTATTAAGCAAATGTACATTTTACCACCATATTTGGTTAAAACATATCACTCTGCAGGACTGTTGCCTAACCTTGACCTCACCTGAAGGATTTGTGGATTTTGATATTTATTATACAATTATTATGTATCATAATTATTGTATTTAACATACCCGTGGCATATTCATTTAAGAGGAGACATGTTTAGAAAGCTATCGGGTCTTATATTTACTAATTTTTGTTTTGCCTGTTTTAAGCAGAGTCGACACGTAGGGATAACTATCCGCCGTATTGTGTCATTGTCGTCTGTTGGTTTATTAATCCACAACTCCTTCAAAACTTCAAGTTCTATTACAAACGAACTCTCATATGTCGTACACCTGGTGTAGTTGTGCACCTGATACTTTAGTTTTACATAATTTAGAGGTTCACTGAGCCAAAATAGCTTGGTTGTCAATATGGTTTGTTACTCCCCAACTCCTTCAAAACTTAAAGTCAGATTTCTACCAAACTTTCAGGATATATTGTTCACCTGGTCTAGTTGTGCATCTGATATGTAAAATTTTGATTTTTTAACAGGTTCACTTAGCTAAAATAGCTCATTTTTAGCTCACCTGGCCTAAAAGGCCATGTGAGCTTTTGCCATCACTTTGCGTCTGGCGTCCGTCCGTCAACAATTTAAAAAATCTTCTCCTCTGAAATTGCTGAGCCAGTTGTAACCAAACTTGGTCTGAAGCATCACCAGAGTATGCAGTTTCAAAATTTTGTTTGATTAGTCGGAAAACCAAACAACATGGCCGCTGTTGCTAAAGATAGAACATAGGGGTAAATTGCTGTTTTTTGCAAATAACTCCAAAATCATTACAGATATAAAAAATCTGACTATGTTAAAAATGATCAGCATGATGAGATCTACCTACTGTGCAATTTTGAAGAAAATCTGAAATTCCATCTCGGAGTTATAGCCCTTTTTAGCCCACCTCACGAAATGAGGGGGCTTCTGTGATACCCCTAGTGTTGGCGTCCACGTCTGGTTAGGAAGAATGGTTAAGGTCCATTCCTGCTCACTGACATGCCCCACATCAACCATATTGGTATGCCTGATGCATTTTGGGATGAGGACTGGAATGCATGCTTCGGATGCTGTCTCTGACCTACATTTTATGCATGAGCGACTTGGTTAGGTAGAATGGTTAAAGTCCATTCCAGCTTACTGACATGGCCCACATCAACCATATTGGTATGAATGATGCATTTTTGGGATGACAACAACAAAGCATGCTTTGGATGCTGTCTTTGACCTACATTTTACGTATGAGCGACTTGGTTAGGTTGAATGGTTAAAGTCCATTCCCGCTCACTGACGTGGCCCACATCAACCATATTGGTATGTATGATGCACTTTGGGATGACAACAACAATGCATGCTTCGGATGCTGTCTTTGACCTTCATTTTACGCATGAGCGACTTGGTTAGGTTGAATGGTTAAAGTCCATTCCCCCTTACTGACATGGCCCACATCAACCATATTGGTATGTATGATGCACTTTGGGATGACAACGAGAATGCATGCCTCGGATGCTGTCTCTGACCTACATTTTTACCCATGAGCGACTTGGTTAGGTACAATGGTTAAAGTCCATTCCCACTTACTGACATGGCCCACATCAACCATATTGGTAATGTATGATGCAATTTGGGATGACAACAACAATGCATGCTTCGGATGCAGTCTGTAAACTACAATTTATGCATGACTGAATCTGTTATAAAGAATGATTATAGTGCTGACATGTGCCACATGTGACAATGCTGCGCAACGAGGTGAGCTTAGCAGGCTGTGGCTGCTTTCTATGTTTCTGTAAAATTTTCAAAATTTTTTGCATTTTTTATTTTTTATTTGAAAAAGAGTAACAGATAGAGGTCACTGTAAATTGCAAAAATGTTCAGCATATCAAGATCTACCAACCTGAAATTTTGAAGATAATCCAAGAACCTTTGTAGGAGTTATTGCCCTTTTTTCACAGAATTTTCGAAATTTTCTAATTTACGTCTTTTATTTGAAACTATAGAAGATGAAGGTAAAGTGTAAACTGATAAAATGTTTGCCCTATTGCTACTTCAAAATTGGTGTTGAAATTTGTTCTTTTACGTAGGTTTTCAAAATGGTTGCCTTAAAAGGGCGGGAAAATTGAACATTGTACCATCTCAATAAAATTTGGCTTCAAAATAGATATTGATGTTGAGACTTCAAAACCAGTGTTGAAAATTGTTCATTGACAGCAATTTTAAAAATGGCCACCAAAATAGGTATGAAAATTCAACTTGTCCGATTTCAATGAAATGTGGTTTCCAAATAGGTAATGATGTCGCAACTTCAAAACTGATGTTAAAAAATGTTCGGTTGACTGCCATTTATAAAATGGCCACCAAAAAAGGCAGGAAAATTGAACATTGTCGGATTTCAATGAAATTTGGTTTCCAAGTGAATATTTATGTGGCTACTTCAAAACCGATGTTGAAAATTGTTTGTTGACTGCCATTTTCATAATGGCCGCCAAAAAGGCAAAAAAATTCAACATTGTCCGATTTCAATGAAATTTGGTTTCCGTCATAATTTAAAGATATAGTGTTAAAAATTGTTGTTGACTGCCATTTACCAAATGATGCGTCAACTTCAAAACTGGTGTCGAAAGTGGTCTTTAGCAAGACTGTTTTTTGTCAAAAAGCCCAATAAAGAAGTATAGTAAACATGATCAGACTTTAAATGGAGTTCAAGATATTGGTGATGTTCGAGCTACCAAGGTTTTAGAGACTGAAGTTAAACTATATAACTTACAATGTTAGCTTGATTGTGGCAACTGAAAGCCAGGTGAGCGATACAGGCTCCAGGGAGCCTCTGGTTTAATTTGGTTTGTAAATCTGCAACTCCTTCAAAATTGTTAGTCAGATTCCAACCAAACTTTAAATATATGTTCTCTATCAAAAATTGTTAGTCAGATTCCAACCAAACTTTAAATATATGTTCTCTATCAAATCTGGTTGTCAGATTACATACACAGGCTTCTTGCCTTTATCTCATATATGTTATCCCATCTACTTATTTTTATGTTTTTTATACCCCAAACAAAGTTTGGGGGGTATATAGGAATCACCCTGTCCGTCCGTCCGTCCGTCCGCCTGTCTGTCCGTCTGTCAATGTACCTTGTCAGTGCATGTTCTCCTAAACGGCTGCTTGGATGTTGATGAAATGTTACACATTGGCAGTACAACATCTGAAGATGTGCATGAAGTAATATGGTTGCTGCCCAAAATTTGAAGGGGAGATAGTTTGTCTTTGAATATTTTCTGGAAAAGGGGGGAGGCGAACCTTGTCAGCGCATGTTCTCTTAAACGACTGCTTGGATTTTGATGAAATGTTACACAGTTCTAGTACACCATCTGAAGATGTGCATGAAGTAGTATGGTTGCTGCCTGAAATTTTGAAGGGGAGATAATCATCTTTCAATATTTTCTGGAAAAGGGGGGAGGCAAACCTTGTCCGTGCATGTTCTGCTAAACGGCTGCTTGGATTTTGATGAAATGTTACACAGTTGTAGTACACCATGTTAAGATGTGCATGAAGTAGTATGGTTGCTGCTCAAGATTTTGTAGGGGAGATAATTTGTCTTTGAATATTTTCTGGAAAAAGGGGGTGAACGAACCTTGTCAGCGCATGTTCTCTTACCCGGCTGCTTGGATTTTGATGAAATGTTACACAGTTGTAGTACACCA
>MJUU01067348.1:111724-125539 GCA_002080025.1 Modiolus philippinarum | reverse complement strand
GATTTCGATGGGATTTTTTTCTTTGGATTCCTCTTGATATAAGCTTTCAGTATTATGTCAACAGATTTTTTGTAGCTCTTAGTGTTTCGGAGCTACAAGGGGTCAAAGGGGCCAAAATTGCAATTTTTCTAAATGTGTCATATCTTTATTTTTCATCAGATTTCGATGGATTTTTTCTTTGAATTTCTATGGATGTAAAGTTTTAGTTGATAGTACATATTTTGCATAGCTCTTACGTTTTTTTATCAGTAAGTAATCAAAAGGGTTTTTTCCCTATTTTGTTTCTAGCTAATAACTGTGTCTAGCTTCTTTTTGTGTCCATCTCATTATTGTGTCAAGCTCTTTACTGTGTCCACATTCACTTTAAACTACTTTTGTTGAAATTTCAGTGGTCGACATGCTGCGGTCGTATCATGCTGCGCTTGGCGTAGCCCTTTATTTATTATATTTTTGTGGACATCCACAAATATAAACTGCAATAGCAAAAATATGCTGATTAAAACCCTTACAAATAAACATGTTAAACATATTAAACAAGTTGAAGAACAACAATAAAAGCATTGATCCTTTGCTTTTTTTCTACCAGGTATCTGTGGAGACTTTGTCTTGTGTGCATTTACTCCATATCCTAATTATCCTTTCATTGTTTAGAACCATGTTATTCTTATTTTGTGACATGTATCAGAATTTTTTTATTTACACCAAATACACTTAGAAATTCTGCCATGGTTAAATTTAAAAAAAAAAAAGGAAAAATTTTACACAACAGCAAATTTTCAAGGAATGAGTTCTAAAACAATAGTATACTAGTACATGTTATGCCAACCATAGAGTCCATTAAACTGGTAAATGAATAAGCATTTAAAACAAGAAAACTGGATGTTAAACTCCCTTAAGGGTGATTATAGGGTTTAGTAAGTGTTGCTTTATGATCAAAAGTTGATGTTTCAGCATCTTCACTCAAATTGGCATTTAGTGATTTTTTCCTATTTTTGAGATGGTATTTAACCAGTAGCTTTAAGAATACAAGTATTTTAATTTAATGCTTGTACAAAGCTACATTATAGTCACTACTTTTTTCATGGTGTCCCAAGAAATCAAATGCTTTTTATTTGTTCGATTTGTACAATTTAGATTTAATTTTCTTGGTAAAAAGTATAAAATTATGCTCATTTTTGCTAACATTGTATATTGTTTTAGTTTATTGTTTCAATTTCTTTCTCCAGATGATTTGATTACAATGTGGGGGAAATTACAAGGTGCCTTTGATAGAATTTCAAAGGTAAACCAACCCAATACAGAAGGAATTCCAAATAAACCAAAAAAGTATGACTATTGCCGTCCAGAATTTTTACAGCTGAATGAAGATGAAATTCAAGTGTGTCAAGACATACATACAAGACCAATTATAATTCCTAGAGATGAAATGTTATTGCCCAGAACATCTGGATATGCTGAGTATGTATCAATAAAATGATTTTGATGCATATTACAGTGCATTACTATTAGGTACAGCATCAAATAAATGTATCCGATAGTTTTCACTATATCTATCAGTCTGTCTTTCTGATGTCTGTCCAGTGTTTTCCACTTTCGATGTCCAAAAAGTAGTTGTTTTCCACAAGTACAAGGCTAATTCGCATGAAATTTGTTCTACTGTCACAGCCACAGGCTTGAAAATGATGAGTTGTAATGTGTAAGCGATTTTCAGGGTTGCCATGCAACTGCTTCCTGTTTGCCAATACTTTAAATTTTGACAATAAACCAAATTTTTCATTAAAAATTTGGCTTGTATGAATAGAATGATTTGAAATTTTGTTTGCAGCTTTGAAATAATGAGTTGTATTTTGTAAGAGATATTCAGGTTTCTGATGCGACAATTTCCTGTTTACTGATACTTTTATTTTAAACCAGATTTTTGTTAAAAGATTTTTTGGCTTGTATAAATGGGAATGATTTAACATTTGACTGCAGCTTGGAAATGATGAGTTTTATTGCATAGGCTATTTCCTTTTTTCTGGTACACTTCTTGTTTACCGATACTTTAGGTTTTAGTTAGAAACCAGATTTTTGTCAAAGATTTCTTGGCATGTATCATAATGGGATTGATTTTACATTATTTTGTTCTGCAGCTTGAAAATGATGAGTTGTATTGTGTAAGCAGTTTTCAGGTTTTGGCGCGACCACTTCCTGGCATATCCTGTTTACATTTATTACGGTACAAAATGTACTTTGATATTTAAATATAAACCATCCCAAACTTTAGTCAAGTGATTTGAAATTTGGTATATATATGCTTCTTGGAAATGGTGAGTTGTAAGCAGTTTTCAGGTTTGTGGTATGACAACTTCCTCAGAACTATTTTCCGATACTTTGATTTTAAATATAAACCCAGAAATCTTGGACAAAATTAGGATTTCTTGGGCCTTCTGGAACTTACTATGAGGTATGAGCATAGCTCATTGTTGAAGGCCTCATGGTGAATTCAAGATGAAGAACAACCATGAAAGCATTACTTCATATCCCTACATTGCTTAATTGTATCAATGGGAATTATCGGTACTTGAAGTTTGGTATGCAAATTGAAAATGATAAATTATTTTGTGCAAGTGCTTATTGGGTTTGTGTTCAGCAATTTACTTTATTCGATTAACACATAAGTGTGTCAAACAGAATTTAAATCCACACTTATTTCCATTTTTATTTGCCACGAGTTTCAGGATTGAAAATGCGGGGCCATTCTGACAAAGCCAGTTTCAACATGCTCTAGTATATTTTTGAAATTTAACTTTTAATTATTTAAAATTCATTGTTATACCCCCCGCAAACAAAGTTTGGGGGGGTATATAGGAATCACCCTGTCTGTCTGTCCGTCCGTCTGTCCGTCTGTCTGTCTGTCCACACTTCTCGTAAGCGCAACTCCTCTTAAACCACTTGAAGGATTTAGATGAAACTTTACACAAAGGAAGGACACTATATGGAGATGTACATGAAGAAATATAATTATTGTTCAAAACCAGGAAGGGGAGATAATTGGACTTTGACTATTTTGTTGATTCCCCATGTATGGGTTACCTCGTAAGCGCAACTCCTCTTAAACCACTAAAAGGATTTTGATGAAACTTTACACAAAGGAAGGACACTATATGGAGATGTGCATGAAGAAATATAATTATTGTTCAAAACCAGGAAGGGGAGAAAATTGAACTTCAACTTTTCGTTGATTCCCCATGTATTGGTTACCTTGTAAGCGCAACTCCTCTTAAACCACTTGAGCAACTCCTCTTAAACCACTGGAAAGAATTTAATGAAACTTTACACAAAGTAAGAACACCATATGGAGATGGGCATGAAGGCATATAATTATTGTCAGAAACCAGGAAGGGGAGATAATTCAACTTTGAGTTTTCATTGATTCCCTACGTATGGGTTACCTCTTACGCACAACTCCTCTTAATCCACTTGAAGGATTTTGATGAAACTTTAGACAAAGGAAGAACACTATATGTAGATGTATAAAATGTCAAATAGGCTGAAACGGGTGAATTTTATATTTGTCTGATTTAGACAGAGTGTTTTCATTGGAACCCTTGTGAAAAGTTTTTTCTTGAAGATTATATCATTGTATCCACACTTGTACTTTGTCTGCACCTGTATTGTGTCCACACCAACTTAATTTTGCACTTACCATATTGATTCAGGGTTCAATGAGCGGGGGGTATCTTTGGCTGCCATTTGGCGACAGCTCTTGTTTACATTGTTGCCCTTTGTACATAATCACTCCTGTACATTGTTCAGGAAAAGAAATAATACTGATATAAGGTTAAGGTCCATATATGTTTTTGGCATATGTATGTATATATGAGCCTTGAGTAAAAATGTGTAAGTTTTGACAAGTGAGCCACAGGTTCAGTTTTAGTAACATGAAAAACTCTTTAGAGTCAAGCAGCTTGAGATTTTGAAGATTCTTAATGCTATATGTGATTGTGAGTTTTTTGTGACATAAATTCCTGAAAATAAATGTGAAATTGTTATTAATGAACATCAGTAACTGATATTTGCAGAGTGATTAATGGTGGTAAAAGTAAAAGAAATGAAGACCAAGCCACTTCAGCACAGTTCTTTATAAAGAAACATTCAGTAAAGAATGGCACAATACCACAGGACATTCCACTGACTCAGTTAGCTGATGCAGAACAGGTAAAATGTATAGTTCTTTATTCTGGGAATAGTTTTGCATGACTGTTCTGCAAAACAGTTCATTTTTGCAACTTTTAGATTGAAGCAGGTTCTGATTTTGCAAAATTTATAAGGTTAAGAATTCATTATATAAATAAATAAAATGTATTTATTTACACGCATTATACCATTACAAAATAATTCCTAGATTCTCATTCATTTTTACTCAAAATTTGGAGCGGTCGGGGGAATTTGATTTGATATTTTTTGTCGATTTTGTGAAAAATGCTGTCATATTAAAAGAAATTCTCCCAAATTGGCCAAAAAATCAGAATATATTTTTTGTGGCGGATGAAAAATCATGGGCGGATGGGGATGAGAATCTAGGTTATTGTTTATTATGGCATAACTTAAAAAATTTAATTTAATTCTCAGACTGTTAAAACTGCAAAAAAATTTGAATTATTTACCTGGAATTCCTTTTGTGTCTTCACAAAGGGAAAAGACATTTAATTAGTTATTTTTATAACCAATCAGAAAATGTCTTGCATACAAAATTTAATCATCATTTTTACCACACAATTATGATAGGAAAAGTGCTAAGAGTGATATACAAAAATAATCTTTTTCAGACATTCTAACATACCAAAATGAGAAGGTGTTAAAAAAGTGTGTATAATAGAAGAACATCAACTGAACACATATAGCAATCAGCTTTAAGATAGTAGTACATTTGCAACAACATAAAAAAATTTTCAAAAAATAAAAAATTTTAAGAATATAGAAATGCAGAGGCAAAAGGGACAAACAAGACAAAAAAAAAAAAAGAACAGAACTGGGTAATCCAGGGACTTTATTTAATAGGGATGCCATGAATTTTCTACTTGTGTGGCAGGCAGAAAAATAGGTTGAAAAGTTGACCATCTTTGAGTAATGTACATTTGCTTAAATATTTATACAAATAATCGTATTATTTTGTCTCTTTGATATTGAATACAGATGAATGAGATCTTGGTGACCTACTTTGGAATCTTTGATGGACATGCTGGTGCTGATGCTGCAGTGATGACCTCTAAACTCTTACATAAACAAGTGGAGGTAATACATTTACTTATACATATAGGTGTCAGGTACTGATCAGGGGATATTGTATATTCAATGCGAAAATTTTGTCAGAATGATTTGAAGTAAATTAAAATTCTAAGGCCATGAAAAAAAAATTGGTTCTCAGGCCCCCTCTCATCTAGTTGGAGGCTTGAATAAAGCCCCTCATTGCCCCTTTTTTGCCAT
Organism: Modiolus philippinarum; assembly: GCA_002080025.1. Classification (NCBI taxonomy): domain Eukaryota; kingdom Metazoa; phylum Mollusca; class Bivalvia; order Mytilida; family Modiolidae; genus Modiolus; species Modiolus philippinarum. The sequence continues at coordinate 120,070 of MJUU01067348.1, read as the reverse complement.
TTCAATAAAATAAAAATAAAAAATCACCTCCCTCACTACATGTATATTTTTGGTGGTTTTTACGATGTAAAAAGCTGCATCGTCTCTTTTTTGGCAAATAAAAAGATAGAAAATCACCTCCCTCCCTCATCAGTTTTAATGAAAAATGGCCCGAGAACCAATTAATTAACTTTATATGGCCTAATGTGACACACAAACTATTCTCTAGATGGAAACAAATTATGCTCTACATGGAAGCAAACTATGCCCTAGGTTGTCCCTTCCAAAAAAGGTAACCTGCAGATCTGTGCCTTAATCAAGAGTAGCTGCCAGCAGTTAACTTAGTTTAACAATGGACCCTTTAATAACGAAAACATATATATTCAAAAATCTTCTCTGAACCTACTTGACCAATTAGAATCAAACATATTATTTCAGGTCATAAGATGTGTGCTTTCAAGAAGGTATGTGGCAGGTCTTTACTTCATCCTAGATGGCTACCAGCAGGGAACACAGTTTGACATTGGACCCTATGGGAAAACATTCATTCAAAATCTTCTCGGAAAATTCAAGTCAAATCAAAACAAACCAAACTTAGTCAAAATGGTCCTTAAATAGCCCTGGTCTCTTCCAAAAAAGATATCTGGCAGGTCTGCACCTCATCTAAGATGGCTGCCAAAGGGAAACATAGTTTAATGTAGGATTCTGTGGAAAATACGTTCAAAGATCTTCTCAGAAACTACTAAATAAATGCAATTGGAAGCTAACTTAGACACAATGGTCCTTAGATGGCACCTTCCAAAATATATCTGGCAGGTCCTTGCCTAATCCAAGATGACCACCAGCCAATAACATATTGGTAGTTTAAGATTAAAGCCTAGCTGAAAACACAATTAAAGATTTTCTTCCTAGAAATTATGATGGGAAAACACATACAAAGATTCTTCTCAGAAACTACTAGCCAAATCAGAACCAAACCTAGTCACAATGGTCCTTTGATGGTTCCTTCAAATAAGAACCAAAACTGGATATTACCGATCCTTATAAGGATCTTTTTAAAAAGGTATCTGGCAGGTTTGTACCTCATCCAAGATGGCCACCAACAGATAGCATAGTTTAAGCATTGGAACTTAAGGAAAACACATTCAAAGACTTTTTTCTCAGAACTTAACTAGTCAAATAAGAACCAAACTAAGTCACAATGGTCCTTAGATAATCTCTACCAAAGAGTTATCTGGCAGGTCTTTGCCTGATGCAAGATGGCATCCAGAGGAGAATATAGTTTGATATTGGACCCTATGAATAACACATTAAAAATCTCCTTGCCAGAAAAGACTAGTCCTTTTAGTATCAAACTGTTGTCACAATAGTACTTAGATGGTCCCTCCATAAAAGGTATCCTGTAGGTCCCTACCCTATTCAATGTGGACACCACCTAGGAACAGAGTTTATTCAGTTGGTGCTGTTTATATGTCTTTGTCAGTTATGGTTTGGGTGAGCGATTCAGGCTCTTGAGATCTTCTTATCGATGTTTGAAATTTAAATAAGGTCACTAATATTTTTTTAGATATTCTGTATGAGTTTGCCTTCCTTCTAATTAATCATTTTTGAAAGCAGGAAGAAATATTTTGAATATTTTCCAATAAATTTTGCTTATCTGATTAAGAAATGATTCATGCTTGCTATTCTCTATTGTAATTTAAACATATGTTGGTATTAAATTCATGGTTAATTTAGCCAGATTGCTAATTGGTGAAAAAGCCCATAGTGTATGTCTACAGTACAGAAAGAGACGTACCATAACAAATCACTTGGAAAGACATAACTTTTAATCCTTTAGACATAAAATCACAGACATACTATCACTGTGATAGACCTAAAAGGCCATAAAACAGAGTGAGGAGGATCACAGTGATTAGTTATGGTATGTCTCTTTCTGTACTGTATATATTCACTGAGGTTGTATCATGCTAAGCTTTTCACAGCCCTTTATTATTGTAATTAATAATTATTTTTTTAGTAATTATGCTTATGTTTATCATTTTTCAGGAAAAGCTAAATGGTGTGAAAGACTATATATTTGAAATAGCAGATCCATCCAAGGGACCACTGGGAAATTCTCCGAGTGATTCTAAATCCATATCAATTCACAGTTTAGTCATTGGTGCATTAGAACAAGCATTCATTTCAATGGTAATAAGTTAGTGATAGGTTTCCTTCTTTCTTCTGAATTTCTCTATTCATGATACAGTTGGTTGACATGATGTACATGTCTGTTACCTAGTGTTGTCCCAATTATTCATTTTAATCGAAAATCAATTTATTTTTTTCAAGATTTTGATAACCAATTACAAGATTATTAAATCTATTAATTGGTAATCTGATGTTTTCACAAATTTCCTTTGAATTATATATTTAAATGCATATTTTGTAAACTAGATTCACATAAAAGCTGATTCTTACTCATGTAAAATTGTTATAAATGCAAATTCTCCAATTCTAAAAACTCTCATTTTCTCATTTTGTATGACACAACAATAGAATTTCTGTCATTTAGTTAATTTGTTTCAATTATGAATTGATGCTTGGTTTGTTGACTGTAATGGATGATTATGAATTCTGTCTGATTCCCATCACTTATTTAACCTGGACAAAATCATCATAGACATTATCTCTGTAGGAGCATTAGTTTCAAACTTATCATAACCACCCTAGTAATCTAAACCGAAATTATCCTCAAATAACTAATTGTAATCTTCTGGATAAACAATACATTCCGATCATAAACAGTGTGGTATTTACAGTAATATTATAAAAAATGAGGTAAAATTTAACCTTTTTTGTTGAGATCCATTGAAGGGAATCATAGATGAAATTGAATTCATTTAATTTATGATCTATGTACAAGAATTATGAAAATAAACAGTTATTATTGTAGGATGAACAAATAAAGGAAGAAAAACAGACATATTCTATAGCAGGTGGTTGTTCTGTTATTGTGGCATTGTTTTTGTTGGGGAAATTGTATATTGCAAATGCCGGAGATTGTAGGTGAGTTAAGTTAAATATATTGTTAAAATTATATGGAAAAATAAAGGTCTTTCTTGTAGGGGTGATTATTGTTCACCTCTGGTTGGAGACCCTCAGGCGACATCAAGATGTAGACAGGAATAAAAGCCCTGTCCATGATAAACTTGAGCTTTCTCTGTATCGTGTGTGTTTTTGTCACATGTACATTCACTCCATATCTTTTCATTATTTTCTATGTTTTTATTAATTTTGAATTTAAAATTGTACATTGAAAATATTTTATGATTGGTGCAACTCAAGACTTAAGGCCTTAATGACAGAATAATAAAACTTTTGTACAACTGAATCAAAGTTCAACTCAGGGTTGCCACACATCCCGGAAAACTTGACACCCTTGAATTTTATTTTGGATTTCAAGGGCCTTGAAAAGAAGTTGAATTCTAAAATATTGGAAAATATCTTTAAAAAACCCTGGAATTTGATAAAATTGATATCAATAGGTGATATGTAAAGAAACCTGGAAAATAATTATTGTAACCTAGAATTTTGACGACTATTTTGATCCTTGAAAATTACTAGAATATCCTTGAAAAGTCTTGGAAAAATCCTTGAATTTTGAGACATCAGAATAGTGGTAAGCCAGCCAACTTTTTGCAAGATAGAACAATAGTTTGACTTCTATAGGTGCATCTTGAATAGTACTTGATGTTGGAAGAAAAACTAGGTGCACTTGACCTATATTTCATGCATGAATGATTAAGTTTTTAGTAGGGGTGTAACGATACACCGATATATCGATATATCACCATATTTTTCAACAAACTAGGTATATCAATACAGAATCCAGCATATCGATGCGTATCGTTTTCTGATTTCTGCTAAAATTTCAGAATCAGTACCATATAAATTCTCGAAATTTTCTGATTTTGGTATGTAAAAGTCAGAAAAAGGACAAACAAATTTATTTAGCTCTATGAAAATGAACACTCTTCTCTCACTAAGGAATATTTTACTATTTTATCACATAAAATAGTTAAAAGAAGAAGATTTAAAAATGTAATCAAATTGAGAAATTAGAAGACGATACCTATCGATACGTATCACGATACGCTTGCTCTGTATCGATATATCATGATACAATATTTTATTGATGATACTCATCCCTAGTTTTTAGTATATGTAAGACACCAATGATATATTGTTACTGGATAAAACTTAGGAGATTGTTTCACAGGCTGTATGGGAAGCAGACTGAACCATGTCTTCAAATGTATCTGCCTGCTTTTTCCCTGGTAAAATTTTCTTCATTCAAGCCGTGTTCACAAATTGTTGCACCAATTTTAATGAAAATGTATGCAATATTTTGTATACAAGACTTGAGTCAAAGGATATTTACCACATATACATTTGTAAACATGGTGTGGCCTGCTTACACATTAGGCATACTCTACATAATTTATGACACACTTACAGAAGAATTTTTTTCAATTTCAATCTGTGGTATTGCTGCTTGAGTGAACAGAGCCAATGTTGAACCTGGGTTCCCTTTATCCATCATAATTTTTCCGTCCTGTTCAACCTCACAATTTACACGGACATGAACACATATAGACACATACATGCATAGATGCTAAAGCCTATATAGTAATATATTTAAACACAATTCCATGTGTAAAAGAGTTACACAATAAATTTACCCATTCAATCCTCTCCAATATCATTGACCTTTATGTCATTTACAAAGTTAAGGAAAAACTACAATAAGGGAGATAATTTTCTTTTAAATGATAATCATATTACTCAATAAATATTGAACTCTATTATAGGGCAGTGTTTTGTAACAAGAAAGTGACAGTACAGTTATCAAATGATATGACACCACATTATGAAAGACATAGGATCATGATGATGGTAAGTGTGTCATATTACAGTTCATTCTGATAAACAAAGAATAATTACGGCGGATTTTCTGGATCATCAACATGTTATATTTGCAATTCAGCAATGAAAATACCAATATTCCTCTAGTAACACCTATAAGAACTCCTCCAAAACTCCTATCTTTTGTTTGATTGTCAAACAATCAAAATTCTATAGAATTTTATCATATGCAATTTGTCATCACTGAAGTATCAAGGTAAATCCCTTCTGGCAGAGCAAATTGGTATACAATAGAATTCTGAAGAAAACTTGATTAACCCTTTCACCGATGAATTTCTATACTGGAAGTGTCACCAGACGATGAATTTCCTGGCAAAGGCGGCCAAATACTATTATACAAAGAATTACTCATGAAAAAGACCATTAATAATTATTATTTTTCAACAAAAACAATTGTTTCCTCCATTTTTACTTCTTTTATTTGATTTCCAACTGTTTGGCAGTTTAATAAAGCCGTTTTACCTCCATATCGTGTAATTTCGTATGGTTTCACAAATTTTCATGAAAATTGTAACAAAATTTGCGTAATTGACCCCAAAATGTCGTAGTTTTACCCCCAAAAAATCATAGAAGCTGACACAAAACAATCACGATTTATGAAGTTCTTTCACAATTAACAAATGTTTATACCCCAATTCGTCAATGATTACAGTTTCCGTAATACATAATCTTTCAGAAAAATTTGTTTTCGAACTTTAAATTTCAGCAAAATACTCCAAATTTGACCAATTTCCACCCTGTTTTCAAAATTCGAATCGCCATCTTTTCTCCTTCAACCGGAAATCATACAAAGAACATAACTCTTGCATAACTCCAGTTTCAGCAGGAGGATATAAAACCTAAAGGTTGATCCTGGTAAACCGGGAACTGTCATGCTGAAGTTACTTTACCAGGCTGTCGGTGAAAGGGTTAAACTTGATTAAAAAACAATGGCAGTAGAATACCGAAGGAACAAAGGGGTGAAATTCACAAAAATCGAAGTCCAAAGACAGGGCAAAAACGAGAACACAGAAAACAGTGACGTTAGACACAAAAACAATGACGCCAGACAGACACAATGCACAGAACCAGAAACCACAACATTCAGAAAAAAGGCACTCACAGTGTGAACTCCAGTGAAACTGAGAGTGACATCAGGTGCTCCGGAAGGGTAAGCATGTCCTGCTCTGTTAACAGCACCCGTCACACTGTAAGTGATTCAATCTGGGAAAATGTCAAAGTCAGTAGTCAAATCCGGGAAGACGTGAATCTAGCTGAAAATGTCCAATTTCATTTGGGATACTGACACGTCATATCTTTCAATGATGCTATGGTGACGGCCATAGAATTTCTTGAGGGATGAAATTAACAAAGGTTGAACAAATCCCTGACTAAGCAGCTTTTGGGACAGTGTTTTTGCTCTGTTCAAAAATCACTGTACAATCTACAAGCTCGACAGTAACGAATCAACTGTGAAATGTACACTCCATAGGCTGGAGAGGTAGGTATATTGCTGCTAAGAAAGGGAAAGTTCACAATTGGGAAATTAAAATCATCACGCTTGTCATTTAGATTAGATTTCAAACGTCCATCTTCGTCAATATACAATAAAAGATCTAGGTACAAAGCTGAAGTAAGTGTTTCAGTTGTTCCTTTAATTTCAAGCTCATTTGGATAGATCTGATGTAAATAATCCTTAAATTTAGGATTATTAAGAGAAAGCACATCGTCTATGTAGCGGAAGCTGAAATTAAAGGACTGGGCTAAATGTTTTTGTTTTCTTTGAATAAGCCCTTGTAAAAACTTGGCCTCGTACGAGTAAAGGAAAAGGTCAGCTAAAAGCAGCGCACAGTTTGTTCCCATAAGAATCCCTATTGTCTGTTGGAAAACACGACATCCAAATTCGACAAAAATATTGTCGGTCAAAAATTCTAACATTTTAATTGATCAACAGACAAAAGACATGAGTTTTGAAGAAGTTCTTATATGTGTAACAAGAGGAAAATAGGTTGTTCATTGATGAATTGCAAATAATTTACGTTAATGATCCAGAAAATTGGCCATAATTTGGCAGTAAATGTGTCAAATGATATGAAATGCATCATGATCAACAGATGTTCTGATGACAACAAATGTGTCAAATGATTAGACATTGAGGCCGCTGTTTATTATGCCCCTGGATCTTGATCGGAGGCATTTTGTTTTTGCCCTGTCTGTCTGTCTGTATGTAGGTATGTAATGTCTGTCTGTCTGTCTGCAACTTTAACCTGGCTAATTACTTTTAATCCAGATGTGATAGGACCTTCATATTTGGTATGTGTATTGATCATGTGAAGTTGTACTCCATTATACACATTACACTCAAGTCAGGTCAAAGGGCAAGGTCACAGAGGTCAAAAGGTGAAAATCTAGATTTTGCTATAGCTCATTAATTACAATTGATAGAGGCTTGATATTATATATGTGAATAGATCCGATAAAGCTTAATACAAATCTACCAGAAAAATTTGGGTCAGGTCAAAGGTCAAGGTCGCTGAGTGCAAATTTGAAAACTTGAACAAAAACTTTAACATTGCCTATATCTTTTCAGCCAGATGTGATAGGACATTTATATTTGGCCTGTATATTGGTCATATGAAGCTGAGCAGAATGATGCAAATTTTGCTGAGGTCAGGTTGAAAGGTCAAGGCAAAGAGGTCAAAAGGTCAAAATATAGATTTTGTTATGACTCGTTAATTACAATTTATTGCTAGAGGCTTGATATTCCATATAAGAATAGATCTAATAAAGCTTAGTACAAATCCATAAAAAAATATCAGTCAGGTCAAAGGCCAAGGTCACTGAGTGCAAATTTAAAAACTTTTAACATTGCCTATATCTTTCTAACCAGATGTAATAGGACCTCCATATTTTGGCCTGTATATTGGTTATATGAAGCTGAACAGTTTTATTCAAATTTCACTTAGGTGACTTCATATTGGCCTGAATATTGATCATGTAAAGCTGAACACCATTATGCAAATTTCATTTAGGTCAAGGTCACAGAGCTCAAAAGGTCAAAATCTAGATTTTGCTTTTAGCTTGTTAATTACAATTGTAAGAGGCTTGATATTCTACATGTGAATAGATCTAATGGAGCTTAGTACAAATGTCTACTTAACCTTAATTTCTAGTGATTGCAGTTTTAGCAAGTTTGTAATGTAGACATGGTTGCTACCGGGGGCATAGTGTTTCAAAAACACATCTTGTTAGTTTTCAGTTTTACGAACCTTTTCCTAGATGTTGCAAGGTAGGAGGAAGGAAAAAATTGAGGTCTGGCAAAAAAAACTTTAATTTGGATTAAAGCAATTGGAATTTTAATGAATAATAGGCCAAATATTTGTATGGTAGGAAAATAATGAAAATAAAATTAAAAAA
>MJUU01067348.1:98271-111610 GCA_002080025.1 Modiolus philippinarum | reverse complement strand
AAAAAAGCAAATTTTTTTCAATTTCGGGGCCAAATTTTTAGGGAAGGAGGGTTCGTATAACTAAGAATAAATAAAAAACAAAGGCCTTATTATTATTGACTCGAGAATCTGATGAAATAAGCGTAAAATGATAAAACATCAATTATGTTTGTTAGGGTATTAATATGGTAAGTGTAACAAATGATGAGACATCCATTATTATCGAACGAAGATCTGATAACAATAAGTTGTTTATAAAATGATATGATATTATTAAGTTTGAAGGATCTGATGATAGTATGTGCGTCAAATAATATCAGGGAGTGGTATAATGAGGGAGAACTGTACATGTTTTGTATTTTTATTTTGGTTTTATTTAGTGGTAAAACATATATTTATAGCAAAGTTAAAGTGAATCATACTGTATTTCCTGTAAAGAAAGTGAATATTTATCTTTATGACTATGTCAGGACATCATGTTTATTTTCTGAATGAGACAAGCAGAAGGCCAAAATGATTATGATTGATTGTGTATTTTCAGGCAATGGCATGTCCAGAGCTGTTGGGTGGTGAATTTACATACAATGAGTACACAAGAAGAATTACTAAAAATGATATTGGAAAGAGGATCCTGTACAGAGGACCAATGATGTCTGGATGGTAAATTAATTAAATTTTGGTTAATGCCTTGTTATAAATTTAAGTAAAAACAGTTAACCAATATTCCATGCATTGATACATGTACTTCTGGTGAATATTTTATGGTCTTATCATTGGACCTGTTCACACTGTTATTTTTGTCCCCCGCCGCAACGCGACGGAGGGACGTGGTAATGGTCTGCTTCCGTGCGTCTGTCCATCCGTGCGTCCGTCCGTCCTTATGTCCGTGTGTCACGTTTTATGTGGGCCGACTCCTCAGAAACCGCTGGTCAGAATTCATTCAAATTTTACGGGATTGTTAGTCACCATTAGTACTAGATCATATCGCATCGACATTTTGATTCATCAAATTTTGTGGGAGTTATGGGACTTTGATTATTTCAACATTGTTATTCAATGGCAAATCTTGTGGACGCAACTCCTCAGAAACCGCTGGTCAGAATTTATTCTAATTTTACAGGATTGTTAGTCACCATTAGTACTAGATCATATTGCATCGCCATTTTGATTCGACATATTTTGTGGGAGTTATGGGACTTTGATTATTTCCACATTGTTATACAATGGCAAATCTTGTGGACGCAACTCCTCAGAAACCGCTGGTCAGAATTCATTCAAATTTTACAGGATTGTTAGTCACCATTAGTACCAGATTATATCGCATCAAAATTTTGATTCGTAAAATTTTGTGGGAGTTATGGGACTTTGATTATTTCCATATTGTTATACAATGGCAAATGTTGTGGACGCAATTCCTCAGAAACCGCTGGGCAGAATTTATTCTAATTTTGCAGGATTGTTAGCCACCATTAGTACTAGATCATATTGGATTGCCATTTTGATTCGTCAAATTTTGTGGGAGTTATGGGACTTTGATTATTTCCACATTGTTATAAAATGGCAAATCTTGTGGACGCAACACCTCAGAAACAGCTGGTCAGAATTCATTCACATTTTACAGGATTGTTAGTCACCATTAGTACTAGATCATATCACATGGCCATTTGATTCGTTAAATTTTGTGGGAGTTTTGGGACTTCGATTATTTCCACATTGTTATGCAATGGCAAATCTTGTTGACGCAACTCCTCAGAAACTGTTAGTCCGAATTCATTCTAATTTTACAGGATTGTTAGTCGCCATATGCACTAGATCATATCACATCACCATTTTGATTTGACAAATTTTACGGGAGTTATGGGACTTTATCGACTTAATGCATACTAAGTCATAGGAAGACTTTACGGACACATCTCGTCATAATCCAATTAAGGGATTTTGCTGAAATTTTGCTTGGCTATTTGCCACCTAATGCAGTTGATCATATCCTGCCTTCATTTTGATTCGCAAAATTTTACATGAGAAATTGGACTTTATCGACTTTACTGCAGAGGTGGGGGACATAGCTACGCGTAGCAATCTTGTTAATCCGGATTTACTCATGTAAAATCAAGTTTATTCACATTGTGTTCACACTAGGATTAAATTAACCCTCAATAAATTCCTTAGTGTGAACAGGCTGTTTAACTTTAGTGTGGATTAAATCAATGCCCCTAGCGGTGAACGTTATAAATTAGCATTAGAATAAACGGAAAATAATTTTAAATTTCACTTTAAATCGTCGTTTCAAACTGTATTCTACAATTTTTCTGTAAAATGATATGATGTTGCCAAAGAGATTTCCGATTTATTGATATAATTTTTTTATATGGTCACCGAGTTCGTTTTCGTGGTATATATCACTAAAAAGGTGATCATCATTCTAATCATGGCTTAAATCGTAACTTTTATCAACGACGTCATTATTTTGAGGGCGCATTTTATCAAGAGAAGTCCATTTTGGTGAGACTACCCTATATTCAACATTTTATACCGACTGAACGAAATTCGGTGACCCTATATACAATTAACATCATTTTAACGGAAATTTCGTTGTTTAAATCATTTCATTTTTGTAGAAAAATCGTAGGGCACATTTTGAAAATAGCGTGATTAAAAGAAGATTGTTGTTCTGTTTTTCGGTACATTTTACATAGATTCTATATGAATTCAAAATAGCTGGTTGATTTTTTAATCAATCAAGAGTTTGTACCTTTTTGCCCAGTTCTTCTCCTAACAAAACTGGACGCCTGCGCTTTCTGGGTTGCAACTCTGTAATATCGGAAGCACTGTCATCAGAATCCATGGAGTCAAAAAGCTTTCTTTATCGTGAAATTTCACTCCCATATTTAGATTTTAAATTCCTAACAGTTGTATGTTTTAAATCAAATTTCCCTTTAAAATTAGCTAAAGTTTGTTTTGTTGAATGCTTACTAGTATATTTACCACGATCGGCTGGCGACAATATTTGGTAATTTTCCCTTTTTGATGAAGGATTTGATTCTGGATTGATATACACAATATCTAAAAGATGGATAATTTGGTTTTGACCTTTTATTGATTCCCTCTGCAAGGATTTTTTGGACCTGGACAAGTTTCAAAAAATAATACAAAGGGTAGATATTTGGAAAATAAAGCTGTAGGAGAGAAGCTTTTTTCATTGGTAATCACTTGATGAATATATTGTGATAATCAGAATTATTTACTAGTTATAGTATAAATGATAAAAACACTTCTATGTGTCATTTGTATCAATTTGGTTTTTTACAATAGGTCATATAAAACTGCTGATGAAGATGACTTGAAAGTGCCATTGATTTTTAAACTTGGTGGAAAGGTATAGTTTATTAATATGAGAGACCTGCAATTAAAAATATTAAATGCCCAAAAAGAGATACACTATAGTTCTCATTTTGTATGTCAATCTGTCTGTCAACAAATTTTTATATGCCTCTTTGGGGAAAAATTATATTTATTCGTTCTCATTTTAGTTGTTTTTAGCTCACCTGGCTCTGCCAGGTTGAGCTTTTGCCATCACTTGGCATCCAGCATCCGTCCGTCCGGCATAAACTTTTCATTCAAAGATCTTCTCCTCTGAAACCACTGGGCCAATTGGAACCAAACTTGGTCACAATAGTCCTTGGGTGGTCCCCTTTAAACCTAATCCAAGATGGCTGCCAGCGGGGAACATAGTTTTAACATTGGACCCTATGGGAAAACACATTCAGAGATCTTCTTCTCAGAAAATACCAGCCCAATTATAACCAAACTTAGTCACAGTGGTTCTTAGATGGTCCCATCAAAAAAAGGTATCCTTCAGGTCCGTACCTAATCCAAGATGGCTGCCAGCGGAGAACATAGTTTTAACATTGGACCCTGTGGAAAAGACATTCAAAGATCTTCTTGTCAGAAACTATCAGTCCAACTATAACCAAACTTAGTCACAATGGTCCTTAGATAGTCTCTTCTAAAAAAGGTATCTGGCAGGTCCGTACTTAATCCAAGATGGCCGCCAGTAGGGAACATAGTTTTAACATTGGACCCTATGGGAAAGACATTCAGAGATCTTCTTCTCAGAAACTACAAGTCCATTTATAACCAAACTTAGTCACAATGTTCTTTAGATGGTCCTTTCCAAAAAGGGTATCTGGCAGGTCAGTACCTAATCTAAGATGGCTGCCAGTGTGGAACATAGTTTTAACATAGAACCCTATGGGAAAGATATTCAAAGATCTTCTCCTCAGAAACTTCCAGTCCAATTAAAACTAAACTAAGGCACAATGGTCCTTATATGGTTCCTTCCAAAAAAGGTATCCGGCAGGTCTGTACCTCATCCAAGATGGCCGCCAGCAGGAACATAGTTTTTACATCGGACCCTATGGAAAAAACATTCAAAGATCTTCTTCTCAGAAACTACCAGTCCAATTATAACCAAACTTAGTCACAATGGCCCTTAGATAGTCCCTTCCAAAAAAAGGTATCTGGCAGGTCCGTACCTCATCCAAGATGGCCGCCAGCAAGAACATAGATTTAGCATTGGACCCTATGGAATATACATTCAAAGATCTTCTTCTCAGAAACTACTGGTCCAATTAGAACCTCTGCCCAATATTTTGAATTTTTATTTGAATTGTGGTCTGAATGTTGTAATTTCAGCAATATGTATTACCTTGATTATAAGGGGAACCCCTGCCAAAATTTTTTTTGAATGGTGTTCTGTTATGGGTTGTAATGGATGGTGGAGGTTTCGGTTGTTATGGAAACCAAACAAGAACAAGAATTTTAGGAAAAAAAAGTATTCTGCTAAATTTTGTGTTTTGTTTTTCCTATTGGAAATGCCTTTTATTTATGTCAGCCATGGTCCAGATGATTGATACAGGCTCTTGAGAGCCTCTTGTTGTATGATTGTGTGTAAGTGAAAAGAGACATTGGTTCAAATGTCCATAACACAAGAACTAAAAACTAATTATATTAATTCTTTAATATTCAAAAATCTTTTAGAATTGTAAGGAAACAAGGCTGTTAAAAATTTCTTAAATACTCAATAGCATTGATTTTAGACTATGATGACAAAGTATAGTTCATTATCCGCATTTTTATTTCCTCAAAATGTTTTAAATTAAGCTTAAGGACAAACTATGCTGAATAAAGGATATTCAATTTTAGTGGGATTTTCTATCTAATAGAAAATTTACTGAATTTAGGTTTCTTCTGACGAGTCTTGAATATAAGCTCTAGATGCAGTAAATCATCTTTGATTCTTTCTTCAAGAGTAAGCTCAGAATTCGTCTTTATATAGAAATATCTTGACAATGCATAATAGACAATAAAAAAAAAATTCTTGTCATGAATTTTCAAAAATAATTTTGTTAATAATATTGATTTTAAACTTCTATCTTTTCTGTTTTAGTCGAGACTTATGCAGACCATTGGTGTATCCAGAGGTTTTGGAGATCATGACTTGCGAGTGTATGATTCCAGTATATATTTAAAACCCTTTTTATCAGCTGTGCCAGAGGTATCTTTAACCAAATGTATAACTTTCGTTTTGTCAGAAATAACACTTCTTGTTTTACAGATTATGAAAATACGAAATTGTTTTGGAGAAGTCTTAAGTATCAGCACATATAATTGAAAAAAAAAAAGATTTTCAACATACACTGTTATGTATTTCCATAGATTTGTAATTTTAGGCTATAGGAAGTGGTTGCATGCAAGTTTACAACACATTCACTAAAAGAGAAATCATTGGTCGTCTAGCCATTTTAGCAACTGTTGAGTCATTGATAGCAACATTAGGACTTAACGTTAGGAAATGTGTATCAAAATTGTGGAAAATGGGGATAACAAAAGGGAACTAAAAATAATAAGAGGACTTTTTTGATGGAGAATTTCCAAAGGTTTTCAGAATCACCTCATTTTATGTAAAGAAATACTTGCATAGAAAGATGTTTGCATGAAACATAATGTACATTTACAGTATTTCAAGGAACAAGAGTAGACCTAATAGATGTCTCTCCCATCCCTGCTTGGAGTCTAAATTGATTTGAAAAAATAACTGACCTAATCAGAAAAATGAACATGAACACTAGACTGTGAAATTTAGGTCACTGACAAAAGCCATATAGCAGGCAATTATATACTACCCAAGAGCAAAACCACATACATCATTGACTTGCCACAAATAGATACTGAGAAACTTGAACATACTCACTAGACAATGAAATTGAGGTAAAAGACAAAAGTTGCCTGCCAGTCTGACATGTTCTACCAAGGTCCAAGCTTATATATACATACTATACAATTTTAGTATGTGTATGAGGTCAATACGATGTTATATCGACCTGGGAAAAGCATATTGACCGAGGATCAATATAACATCCTATTGACCTCATTCACAGACTACAATTATTATATTATTAATTTACAGAAACACTGAAATGGTCATTTTTATCCTTGTGTAAATAATTAAATGCAATACAATTGAATTAATATTTAAAAAGTAAAACACTATGATATAATTGCAGTGTGTATAATATATACATGTAATTGATTTTTTTCCCAAATAAATTAAGCAACACCAACATTCATAGAAACTTGCCATATGCAGTACTATTTTCAGTAACATGCATTATAACTTTTTGATATACTGTTTTCTAGTCAATCTCTAAAAATAGAGTGGGTCATGTGATCATTTCTCCACTAATCAAATTTCTCAAACGATATCAAATCAATAATATTAAATATCATTAACCTACCACTTATAGTTGTTGAGAAAATAACCTAACCAGAGAAACTTATCGTGGCCACTAGACTGTGAAATTGAGATCTGAAGGACAAAAGTTATATGCCAGACTGACATGTAATACCCAAGACCAATCTGCGTACTAAATTTTATCGATCTACTACTTATAGTTGAGAAATGGACTTAATCAGAGAAACTTAAAGTGGCCAATAGACCATGACATTGAGGTCAAAGACAAAAGTCATATGCCAGACTGAAATGTACTACACAAGACCAACCTACATATTAAATATTATCGACCTACCACTTATAGTTATTGAGAAATGGACTTAATCAGAAAAACAACTAAAAATGGCTACTAGACTGTATAATCGAGGTCAAGGATAAAGTCATATGCCAGACTGACATATACCACCCAAGACCAACCTACATATGAAATATTATCGACCTGCCACTTATCTTTATCGAGAAATGGACTTAATTACTTTCATACTTTGCACGCATATGTCTCACTTTCTGTGACATTTATAGTACAAATTTGGAGTACAAATTCCAGATATTTTTATACAACTGCAAAAAATTTGAGGTCATATAATGGTATGGCACAGTGCTGTCTTTGTCGCCTTGTTGTCGTTGTCTGTAGACACTTTTGTTTTTGGTCAAATACTTCAGTTCCATTGGATCAGTCCTTTTGAAATTTTAACACAATGTGCACAAAAGGAAATCTTTGAGAGGTTTTGGATATTGTGGCCCCTCCTGTTTAAAAAAAGGGCCAAATTGGGTGTTTTCTTATATTTGAATGTAGAATATTTATTATTTATCAGATTTTGATGGGGTTTCTTTCAATGTGCTCAAGAGGAAATTTCCAATCAGTAGTATGTCAACAGATTTCATGTCGCATGTACCGTTTATGAGGTAAATGGGGCCCAAAAGGGGGGAATCTCAAATTATTTTTTTCAGTTTTTAGTTTGATTTTGATGCAGTTTCTTTCAATGGATTCTGTATGAAAATTTAAATAGTGTTTAGCAATTATATTTTTGATAACTTTTTTCCTTTTTGAGCTATGAGGGGCCAAACAGGGCCAAAATTGGAAATGTGCAGATTACTTAGAATTTTTATTTTTCATCAGATTGCGATGGGATTTTTTTCTTTGGATTCCTCTTTTTATAAGCTTTCAGTAGTATTCCAACAGATTTGTCATAGTCAGTCTTCATTTAACATTTGTCTAAATCATTTGTTCTTTTATGTATTACTTTTTAGTCCTCTACCGGCTTCGCCAAAGGGGACTTTAGGTTTGCACTCCATCAGTCCGTCAGTCTGTCAGTCCATCACACTCAGTTTTCCAGACTTTTTTCCAATACTATATGAGATATTTATCTAATATTTGATATGTAAGTCTACCACCATGAGTTACAGATCAAATTTGGGTTTGGTTCCGGTTCATTGATTTTTGGGTGGAGTTATGGGCCTTTGACTTAGAAAATTTTGATAAAATATAGGTTTTTCGGACTTTTTTCTAAACCATTCCAAATATTAAGCTAATATTTGGTATGTAAGTCTACCATCTGTCAAACTGTTAAAATTGAGAGAAGACACTTTATTTAAGATGTGTACATCAATATTGTCTCAATGGGGTTTGTAGATTTTGGCGTACAGGTGGCAATAGGTAGCCTACCCCACCAAAATATGACATTTTTGAAATCTTCTTCCTTCAAGTGCTGATTTTTCAATCAAAAAGGGAATTAAAATCCTTCAAAGCGGCTATTAGCTAGTCTGAAATTGTAGCCAGTGTTCTTATGTTTAAAATGAACACCAACACAATGACATTTGCATGTATGGAGCGTCGTCAGTGACAACAATGCACAGGGAGTCACAAAAATGACAATAGTCATGCGTAGCAGTCTAAGGGTTAAGATAAAGCTTTCTTCTGGTCAACTGATTTTGACAGATTTTGGGCCTTGGACTCAGAAAAATATTACTAGGACACTTTTGTTGATAGCTCCATCCTAGCTTAAAAATACCCGATAGAGCTCCATCCTAGCTTAAAAATACCCGATAGGACATTTTGCCTACTTCAGAAATGTGAATTATTTATTATAACTCTCTTTCTAACCTCCATTTCTGCCCCATCTTCTAAATGTGAAGATGAAAATATTCTGTTTAATTCATTTAATTCATTTTTTTTTTTCGCTTAAATCACTTTTTGAGTTTGCTAAGATAGTTGAAGAATATTACAGTTTCTAATTAACTCTCGGCAAATATGAAGCTAAACTGGATACATCATTTATATTTTTAATGTTGATCCCCCTAGGTAAAAGTATTTGATCTGAAAACCAATGTAGAGGAGTCAGTGTTAGTGATAGCATCAGATGGAATGTGGGATGTTTTGTCAACAGAGGATGCGCGATCTACTGTATATAGTGTTTTAAATCAATGTCAAAAAGATGATCCGAAAAGGTATGTTATCTTACAAAGAGAGCTGAGTACCAAGATATATTATATTAAAATACTTTGGTATATCTTAGTATTTAGTTAAATACCATGGTATGTTTAGTATTTAATCCAGTACTTTGTATGCTGTGGCTATAATCAGTCAGTAATTTTTCAGTTAGACATTGTCTCTATTATCAACATGAGATTGCAACAGATAATGGGTAAATAGTATTGACACAGAGAGTTCTTTAGTACAAGTTCATTTATAAAATTTTACATATTGATACATTTATCTAGATAAATATGTCACTTGTAATAATATCAGAAATGTCAGCACTGGCCTCTGGTAACAAGTGTGTACCATCAAAATATTTAACGATGGTATACCAGTATAATGGTTATCCTCTACACCCCTAGTTACACCCCTGCAAACAAAGTTTATGGGTTATATTTGAATCACCCTGTCTGTCTGTCTGTCTGTCTGTCTGTCTACACTTCTTGCAAGTGAAACTCCTCTTAAATTTTATGAAACTTTACACAAAGGTAGGACACTGTACAGAGGTGTTCATGAAGGAAATATAATTATCGTCCAAAAAAACTAGGAAGGGGAGATAATTTGAGTTTGACTTTTCATTGTTTCATTCTGTGCATATTTCCTGTCAAGAGCAAATGCTCTTAAGGAGGTTCACTCCTAATGTTTTTGGGATATCTGTCAGATTTTTGAGGTTCTCTGGTTTTATCCATTTAAAAACATTATAATTTTTTGCCCATGGACCCCCATATTATTCCCCATAATTTCATCTTTTATATCTTTATAAGCATTCTGTGAACATTTCATTTAATTTTATATATTCTGTGACATTCATTAGTGGTCAAAACTTTGCTAATTTTAATCCTATGAAAAATCCAAGGAGTTCAGTTGCCTGCCAAATTTTCAATCACCTAAATCTCAAAAACTAAATCATCAACCTATCAGTTTTTTTACTTAAATTACTTCTTTTTTAATTTTCTAACAAAAAATCACATTTATTTGAAATCCTATTAATTTTCAAATAGAGTAGCAAACCCCCTTAAACCACTGTCAGACTTTTCGATGAAACTTCCCGCAAAGGAAGCTTTATACAGAGATGTTTGTGAAGTAATATGATAAATGTCTAAGACTGAGGGGGAGATAATTTGAATATGAGTTTTCATTTGATACCCTTTGCAAGGATCACTTTGTAAGTGCAATTTCTCTAAAACCAGTTTAAGGATGTTGATGAAATTTTAATTAAAAAAGGACACTACATGGAGACGTTCAAGAAGTTATTAAATTATTGTGTGAAACCTGGAAGGGGAGATAATTTGACTTTGACTTTTCATCAATTCTGCACAGAATACCTCTTAAGTGCAACTCCTGCGAAACCACTGTAAGGATTTAACTTAAAATAAAGGAACAACACTTTTTGGAGATGTGCATGAAGGAATAAAATTATTATCTGAAACTATGAAGGAAGAATAAATTGAACTTGTTTTTTCATTTGATTCCAGGGCTTTTTTTACCTTTGTTTACGGCCCATTCCCAATGTGAAAATACATATGTTTTTCCCTGAAAACTTGTAAAAATTCCCAATGGAATAAAGCAAAAATAATATGTTTAAATTTGTAATCTGACAGTAATAAGTTGTCTCAAAATCGTGATTCATTAGTTGGCTAGAAAAGTTCTTCCATCGTTAATTCTAAATTTAATCGTTAGGGAAGCGAAACAAACTTAACATTCATTTTTACGACAAAATTTGCCGGTTTACGGTATTTTCTTTTTGGTACTTCTCGGGCTTTACAATGTGTCTAAGGAACGTAAACAAGATGTTTATCCGTGTCTAGAATGGTGCATAAATCGATGAACAGTCAAAGTTTACTCAAAAACTTTAGACTGGAGCATTTGGATTTATAAATATAATAAACAAGGAAATGTTTCAAAGTAATATCACATGAAATGCCAGCCATACATTGTGAGAACGTAACGAGAGCTGATTTTTCTGACGACTTTTGTTTGTGGGATGATGGGTAATCTCCCTGCTGTTATTAGCACTAAATTAATGCACCAGTAGTTGTAATCTCAACTAGTTGTTGTTGTTCCATAATCAAACCCTGGACATTTTCCTTTAGTTCTTTGACAACAGAATACAAAGGGAGAAGAATATGACAAAGCTAATACATAATAAAAGGATACATACAGGCTATGCCTGTTATGCGATCCTATCGAATTTATTTACATTCAACAAAATATTTGAAATTGAAATGACAAAGCTTAAACAAAAAAAAGAATCAACTGGAAACACAAGACTTTAAGTGTATAAGGAGTGTGAACTTCCACAAAACCAGGGGTTTGAGAAACGCTAACTTTCAGGAGTCAATATATCAGAGCTATCCTCATGTAATGCTGAAGTTTCTTTATTATTTATTATTTAAAAAAAAGCAGATAGAAGAGCAGGATTTGTGTTCTTTAAACAAAATATAATGATTCTATGAAAGTCATTTCTGTGATATGGAGTAATTGTATACAATGTAAAACTTGTTACAAAAATTCCCAAATTAGATGTCGCCGATGCAATTTTCCCAATCGCAAGGGTTGGGGTCTTATTTTAATCAAGGTAGAAAAAGCCCTGGATTCCCTTTACAAAGATTACCTCATAAGTGCAACTCCTTTTAAACCCATTTTGAATGATTTTGATGAAATTTTACACAAATGTAGGAAACTGTATAGAGATGTGCATGAATTAAGGAGTGAGACCAGGAAGGAAAGATAATCTTTTGTATTGAATTCCTATAGATAAGTTATTTTCAAAATGTCACAACAGAATTTGTCTGACACTTAAGATTTTAAGGAAAGGTTTTTATCAATACCTTTCATTATATGATCACCGGCAGCAGCCAACCTCACACAAGCGATCTATCCACATCCTAAAGAATCCCTTTTCAAAGCAAATATTTCATTTATATCTGGAAAACACTGAATTTCAGCTGAAATTTTTCAATGAAAAGTGGTTTGAATGCTTAAATATTTCATGGCAGGGTTGATGTAAATTGATTTTTCACTCTTATATGCTTTTGATTCGGTCATATGTATGAATTTATTTAGTAATTTGCATCTTAATTTTGAATGACTGAGGCAACGTAGTTATTCACATCAGGCTATGACTGTATAAATGAAACACATTTGTGAAATTACTACAAAGTAATAACAGATTAGAAGTTTAATACCTCTCTCAATTGAAATTAATATAAGAAGAAACTGTAAATCACAATGATGTCCTTGTTTTGTTACTCTTTTTATTTTCATCATTATCGATCATGTGGCCATTTTGTTTATTATTGCTGTTCCTTTCACCCCAGATGTTTACCTATGGATGTTTTGTGAATGGAAGGATAAAAGCTGTTCCTTTTGACTCCCAGATGAATTGTCTTTTAATCAAATAAAAGCTGTTCCTTTTGACTCCTGGATGAATTGTCTTATTACCATAGGATAAAAGCTGTTCTTTTGACTCCCGGATGTATTGTATATGCATGTCATGTACTGAATTTTTAGTAAAGATGAAGCCAAGTATTGTTTACAACTGACATTTTCAGTTGCAGGATTGCAATGAACTCAGTCCAGTCACAGGGGCAATGTTACAAATAGCTCCAACTCACTAAAAAATACTGTTGGAGCTATTATTATTTTGAAACAAGTGGGTACTTTTTGAAAAGGGAGCATTGTTTCAAAATGAGTGAAGCAAGTGCTTGTAGGAACGAAAGTAAGGACAGCAAAATTACAAGTAGTTATTATCCCAATTGCAAGTTACATGTACTTATTGACAGAACACAGCAGGACTCTCACATGCGGGGTCTGCCTATATACTATGCAATTTTTTTTTTGTAAAAAATGTAACATTTTGGTATTTACAGTACTGACATTTCCTGATGGGATATTACAGTTCATGTACTATAGAACAGTGTCATGAGTCCACATGGGGTTGCAATGACCAGAACTGATCCAACTAGGAAGGAAATGTCAGTATATAGCAGAATGTTACATTTTCCACAAAAATTTGCATAGTAGGTGGACCCTTACATATACGGCTCCTACTGTAAAGTACTGCCCAAGAGTAGTTTTTACCAGAA
>MJUU01067348.1:73077-86644 GCA_002080025.1 Modiolus philippinarum | reverse complement strand
CAACTTAAGATTTTTGCATACAAAGATTTGCCTTGTTGCATTGCAAAAATATAATTTGGTGCATGAAAATACATTTTACTTTTGCGTGGTTTTGCATTTTTCTTGCATTTTCTGTGTAATAATTATAGCAGAAACTTACTTCAATGATTCAATTCATGATCACTTTTAATACTACAAATCTTTGTAGTGAAGAATGTTTATGGGCAAAATCATTGAGTTGCCCAGTACTTCAATAAAATAATTATATCCTACAATATGTGATACTCTAGATTCACCAGTTTTGAATTAAAAGTATCATTTTTTCACCTTGCATAGCAATTACCTTAAAATGCTAGTCTTTAACTAAAATATGTATGTAAGGTACTGATTTCATAATTGTATAATTTCACAGTAATAATGAGAAACCCTGGTCGGTTATCTCCCTGTACCAAGTTAGTTATATATAGTTGAAGGTTGAGATAATTTCTATTTAAATATCAAAAGAGGTTATTGATATGCTAATTATGGCGGATTTCTTGGATGGTTAACATATTTTATTTGCAATTCTTCAATGGACATACCAATATTCCTCTAGTAACACCTATAAAACTCCTTCTAAACTCCTGTCTTTTGTCTGCTCGTCAAGCAATAAAGCTTCTATAGAATTCTTTGTCATCACTGGAGTATCAAGGTAAACCCCTT
This sequence comes from Modiolus philippinarum, assembly GCA_002080025.1. Lineage (NCBI taxonomy): Eukaryota > Metazoa > Mollusca > Bivalvia > Mytilida > Modiolidae > Modiolus > Modiolus philippinarum. Next base: position 85,963 of record MJUU01067348.1, on the reverse strand, counting down.
CAGGCAGTACAAATTGGTATACAATAGAATTCTATAGAAGCCTGATTGCTTGACGAGCCGACAAAAGACAGGAGTTTAGAAGAAGTTTTAATAGGTGTTACTAGAGGAATATTGGTATGTTCATTGAGGAATTGCAAATAAAATATGTTAATCATCCAGGAAATCTGCCATAAATTTATCTCCACTTTGAACAGTACAAAACTAACTTGGTACAGGGAGATAACCAACCAAGGTTTCTCATTATCTTTGCTAGTAAAGGGTTAAAAATCTGTGCTCCTTTTGTACAGATCTGTTTAGCACAAATCATTATCCTGGGCTATCAAAGATGTGTAGTAATGGGCAAATGTTATTAGCGGATGTTGGATATGATGTTATACATGTACTTATAGCCATCAATTAAAAAGTGTTTTGTTCAAGTCTCGTTCAAGTAGTATTCAGATAAAAGTAAGAATTAAAACTAAGAGTTATCTCCCTTCAATGATTCAATGTTGCCCGCCCAATAAAAGCTGTATTTATGGATAAAGTTCATTTTTACTCGCATGTTTCAAAGTTCATTGAATTGTAACAAAGGTGAAAGCATCTTCATGCCCCTTGTATTACAGAAAACTCAAAATTTGTTCTATTTGATGAAAAAAATTCTCTGATTGCCACTGAATTATTTAAGATAAGGCCACTCATACAATCGGCCTCAATTTTTGCTATATAATATTTCAAGTTAAATCCTTAAAAAAATGAACCCTCTGTTCACAAGGCAGAGCTTTTTGTTAAAAGATATGGGACCAATTTGTTATTATTTTTTTTATCATTTTCTAATGTTGGACCATTCTAGTGAGATGAGTAGAAGAGCCTTTTATGTAACAATTTGAGAAAAAATTTGGCAAATGCGGGCCGGTTTGGGAATCAAACATTTTTAATTTGAGAAGCCATAAATGCATTTAATACATTTTAGTATATTCAAATACATGTAAATTCTTTCATCATAGTCATTTGATTTTTAAGATTTAGGCCGCATCAAGTTAATTAGTAGACTGTCATCCGCAGTTACCAAAAATTATGGGGCTGGGGCAGGCAGAAGACTTTTAAATTTTATTTTCTATTCTGTCCCCACCTTAAAATCAAATTAGATTCTGTCAAACGTTGAGATCTTTAACGACCGTTTAACTTCAAATTGTAACACTTGTGTAAAACAATGTCTTTTGCTGTTTTTTCTTAGATTCAAAACCAAAGGAAAGCTGTAATTGTAGCTTTGATAAAAAAGAACAAAACAAATGGTGAGTGAATTTTGATCCGCAGATTTGGATGCCTTAATCTTATTGTAAAACTGAGCATTAGAAAAATGGTCAGGTTATTTGTGTATTAAGTTGTTTACTTAATTAGCTACACGAAGTTTTTTTGTCTCCCTTGTCAAGATGCTACTTTTTTCTCCTAAATAACAAAAATAACAAAGTTACTGTAAATTTACAAATGTTTTCCAACTTTTGGAATATTATTTATTTTACCAGGAAAACACATCTTTCAGATGCATGAATAGTATGGAATATAATTCCAAAATGAGGCTCAACAAAGTGTTCAATATTCTATATCAAATCATGTATTTACTGTTATATTATTCTTTTATATTGTTAATTTATTTGAAATTCAAAGATATTGAATAAAATATTTATTTTTATTGAATTGCATCTTCTGTTAACTGTCATTCCTAAAAAAAGATGCACAGTACTCCAAACTTTCTTTGTTAGATTTGGGCATAGGTTACAGGTGATACACTGATGTTTCAAGATCATAATTCAATGAAATTCTTAGGTGAAATGTGTAATGTATGTTACTGTCTTGGCAGTGCATTGGGTGGTGTACTGGTACTTGCCTCAGATGCCTAAGTGGGTGTTTGGTTTCTGTTTATATCATTTCAAGCAGTAAGAGATATGATAATCATTGCAGAAGGATACATTGAAAAGTCAAAGTCAAATTATCTCTCCTTAATGGATTCTGACAATGATATGATTTCTTCACACATATCTCTAAATAGGGTTAAAGATTCATCAAAATCCTACCAAGTCGTTTAAGAGGAGTTGCCCTTACAAGGTAATCTTTGCAGGTAGAATCAACCAGAAGTAAAAGTAGTATTATCGCCCTTCCTGGTTTTGGACATGGTTATATTCCTTCATGCATATTATATTCACCAAAATCCCTCAAGCAGTTTAAAAGGATTTGCACTAATGAGGTAATCTGTGTAGATGGAATCAGTGAAAGTAGAAGTCTAATTATCCCCCTTCCTGGTTTTGGTCAATAATCAAATTTCTTCATGCACATCTCTGTAGAGTGTTCTTTCTTCATGTAAAGTTTCATGAAAATTCTTCGAGTGGTTGAAGAGGATTTGCACTTGTGAGTTAATCTGTGCAGATAGAAAAGTTATTGTTAAACGAGCTGTCGCCCAATGGCGGCTAGATATAACCCTGGCTCATTGAACCCTGAATCAATATGGTAAGTGTAAATATATGTGGGTGTTAACACAATACAGGTGTGGACACACCATAAGTGTTGACACAATATGAAAAATGATATTATCCTAAGGAAATAACTTTTCACAAGAGTTTTAATGAAAATATTCTGTCAAAAATCAGACAAATATAAATTGGCTCTTTTACATTTTACACAAAAATCATGAGATTGAAGAAATTTCATTAAAACACTTTGAAAACAACTTTTTAAGACGATCACACATGGAAAAAAAGTGTTTCTCTCCATCAGATTTATTTCACAATATCTACCCTTTGAATTATTTCTTTGAAAATTACCCAAGTAAGGAAAAATCATTGCAACAGAAACAATGAAAAGTCAGAGTTGAATTATCTCCCCTTCCTGATTTTGGACAATAATTATATTCCTTAAATGCACATCTCCACGTAGTGTCCTCCCTTTGTGTAATGTTTCATAAAAATCATTCAAATGGTTTAAAAGGAGTTGCACTTACATGGTAACCTGTGCAGAAAATCAAAGTCTTATTATCTTCCCTTACTGATTTCAGACAATGATTACATTTCCTTATGCATATCTCCATATTGTGTAAAGTTTCAACAAAATCCTTCAAGTGGTTCAAGAGGAGTCACACTTACTACAAGGTAATCTGTGAAGATGGAATCCATAAAAAGTCTAAGTCAAATTATCCCCTTCCCAATTTCAGTCAATTACAAGAACTGTCGCAGAATGGCAGCCAAATATAACCCCTGCTCAGTGAACCCTGAATCGAGATGGTAAGTGCAAATTTAAGTGGGTGTGGACACAGTACAAGTATGGACACAATGATATAATCTTCAAGAAAAAACTTCTGGTAAGGGTGCCAATGAAAATACTCTGTCAAAATCAGACAAAAACAAGTGTGGATAGTATTACAAGGCAATACAGAAGTCCCCTACAGGTGGAATAACTCTTTGTTATACCAGCAAAAATATTTAAGAAGAAAAGTTTTCCGAGCCCAAGGCCCCTAACTTCGACAAAAATCAATGATCTGTAACATATAGTGGTTGATTATAAACAATGCAAATATCAGCTTAATATCCGACACAGTTTAGAAGAAATATCCAGAAATTTTACCAAAATGTCCTAAGTTCAAGGCCCATAACTCCATCAAATATCAATGGAATGGAACCAAACTCAAACTTGGTCTGTAACTCATAGTGGTAGACTCGCATAGCAAATATTAGCTTCATATCTGGAACAGTTTAGGAAAAAAGTCCGGAAAACCTATATTTTACCAAAATTTTCTAAGTCAAAGGCCTATAACTCCGTCCAAACTCAATTGACCGGAACAAAACTCAAACTTGATTTGTAACTCATAGTGGTAGACTCACATGCCAAATATTAGCTTGATATCTGGAGTGGTTTAGAGAAAAAGTCTGGAAAACCTATATTTTAACCAAAATTTTCTAAGTCAAAGGCCCATAACTCTGTCCAAAATCAATGCACCAGAACCAAACTCAAACTTGATCTGTAACTCATAGTGGTAGACTCACATAGCAAATATTAGCTTCATATCTGGAACGGTTTAGAAAAAAAGTCCGGAAAACCTATATTTTACCAAAATTTCCTGAGTTCAAGGCCCATAACTCCGTCAAATATCAATTGAATGGAACCAAACTTGCACTTGATCTGTAACTCATATTGGTAGACTCACATGGCAATGGTTTAGAAAAAAAGTCCGGAAAACCTATATTTTACCAAAATTTTCCAAGTCAAAAGGCCCATAACTCCGTCCAAAATCAATGGACCCAAACCAAACTCAAACTTGATCTGTAACTCATAGTAATAGACTCACATAGCAAATATTAGCTTCATATCTGGAACAGTTTAGAAAAAAAGACCGGAAAACCTATATTTTACCAAAATTTCCTAAGTCAAAGGCCCATAACTCCGTCCAAAATCAATGAACCGGAACCAAACTCGAACTTGATCTGTAACTCTTGGTGGTAGACCTACATACAAAATATTAGATAAATATCTCTTAAAGCATGGGAAAAAAGTCTGGAAAACTGAGTGTGACAGACTGACAGAAGGACTGACTGACTGATGGACTGACTGACTGACAGAGTGCAAACCTAAAGTCCCCTTCGGCAAAGCCGACAGGGGTCTAATAAAATTTATCCCCCCCCTTTTTTTGACTCTGACATTTTACACAAAAATCGTAAGTGTTAGAGTAATTTCATTACACTTTGAAAACTTTTCAAGAGGAATACAATGAAAAGAGTGAGTCTCCCCCCCCCCCCCCCCCCCCAGGCTTGATTTCACAATATCTATACCTTGAATGATATCTTTGAAAAATTGTCCAAGTCCAAAAAATCATTACAGAAGGAATCAACGAAAGTCCCAGCCAAATAACCTACCTTCCTGGTTTCCCAAAACAATTATATTCCTTCATGCACATCTCAATATAGTGTCCTTCCTTTGTGTAAAGTTTTATCAAAATCCCTTATAAGGTTCAAGAGGAGTTGCACTTACAAGGTAACACATACATAGGGAATCTATGAAAAGTAAAAGTCAAATTATCTCCCCTTCCTGGTTTCAGACAATAATTATATTCCTTCATGCACATCTCCATATAGTGTCCTTCCTGTGTGTAAAGTTTCATCAAAATCCTTGAAGTGGTTTAAGAGGAGTTGCGCTTACAAGAAGTGTGGACAGACGGACGGACTGATAGACGGACAGACAGACAGGGTGATACCTATATTACCCCTCAAACTTTGTTTGCAGGGGGTTTAATTATATTCCCTCATGCACATCTCCATATAGTGTCCTTCCTGTGTGTAAAGTTTCATCAAAATCGGTCAAATGGTTTCAGAGGAGATGCACTTACGAGGTAATCCATGAAACATCAAAGTCAAATTATCTCCCCTTCCTGATTTCGGACAATAATTATATGCCTTCATTCAAATCTCCATATAGTGTCCTTCCTGTGTGAAAAGTTTCATCCAAATCCTTCCAGTGGTTTAAGAGGAGTTGCCCTTACAAGAATTGTGGACATATAGACAAACTGACAGACAGGGTTATTCCGGAAATCACTTCAGTAAAGTATGGTTGAATTTGTTTCAGTGATGATGAAAATGTGATTTTCCCCATAGGGTCCAATGTTAAACTATGTTCAATGCTGTCCGCCATGTTTTCTATCAGATTGTAACGAAATGAGTGATCTTAGTTAAGGACCTTCCATACATAAGGACCTTCCATACATCATTCCTGTAAAGTTTGGTTGAATTTGCTTCAGCTGTTTTACAGAAGAGTTGATGAAAATGTTATTTTTCCAATAGGGTCCATTGTTAAACCAAGGTTCTGCGCTGGCGGCCATTTTTTTTGTTGGATCGGAACAAAATGAGCATTCTTTGTTAAGGACTTCTAGTACATCATTCCTGTAAAGTTTGGTTGAATTCGCTTCGGTGGTTCAGAGGAGAAGATGAAAGTGTGATTTTCACATAGGGTCCAATGTTTAACTATGTTCCGTGCTGCCGGCCTTGTTTTTTATCTGATTGGAACGAAATGAGCAATCTTTGTTAAGGACTTCTAGTAAATCATTCCTGTAAAGTTTGGTTGAATTTGCTTCAGTGGTTTCAGAGGAGAAGATGAAAATGTGATTTTCCCATAGGGTCCAATGTTAAACTAAGTTCCTTGCTGGCGGCAATCTTTTTTATCGGATCAGAACGAAATGAGCAACTTTTGTAAAGGACCTTCCATACATCATTCCTGTAAAGTTTGGGTGAATTTGCTGCAGTTGTTTCAAAGGAGAAGATGAAAATGTGAAAAGTTAACGGACGGACAACGGATGACCAACGATAGACGCCAAGTGATGGCAATAGCTCACCCTTCGGGTCAGGTGAGCTAAAAAAGGGGGGGGGGGGGGGTAAATTTTATTTTTGTCTGATTTTGACAAGAGTATTTTCATTGGCACCCTTACAAAAAGTTTTTTCTTGAAGATTATATCATTGTGTCCACACCACTTAAATTTGCCCTTACCATCTCGATTAAGGGTTCACTGAGCAGGGGTTATATTTGGTTGCCATTCGGCGACAGCTCTTGTTATTGACTGAAATTGAGAAGGGAATAATTTTTTATTTTCACAAAAATAGAATTCCTGGGTCCCCCGCTGCTCATGCAATATACTGGTAAAGAAATTGAAATATTTTCAAACATTCAGGGCAGTTCCAAAATTAAATATGTGGGGATACAAAAAGGATTGACCACGGCAGATGTTCCAACTTGACCAAGGTATTAGTGGAATTAACATTTGGTATAATTTTCATGAAAATCTGTCAAAATTTGTTGCCATGAGAGCACTTACAAGGTAAAATTTTTGATAAAACGGGGGATAAATTACAGAGTCATTATTTTTGACAAAGTCCCATAACTACGTAAAAAAATATCGACTGAGGCTGATTTTCAACCTTGACCAAGATATTAGTGGTATAAACATTTGCTATAATTTCATGAGAATCCATCAAAATTTGTAGGCATGAGAGCGCTTTCGAGGTCAATTTTTGCCTAAAACGGTGTTGTTATTTTGGTCAAAGTCCAATAACTCCTTCAAAAAGTCTCGACCACAACTGATCTTCAAACTCGACCAAGGTATTAGTGGTATTAACATTTGGTATAAATTTCATGAAAATCCATTAAAATTTGTAGCCATGAGTGCGCTTACAATGTCAAATTTTGGCTAAAACAGTGTTGTTATTTTCGTCAAAGTCCCATAACTCCGTCAAAAAATATCCACTAAGGCTGATTTTCGAATTTAACCAAGGTATTAGTAGTATAAACATTTGGTATAAATTTCATGAGAATCCGTCAAAAAGCGCTTTAAATACAAGGTTAATTTTTGGCTAAAACCGTGTCGTTATTTTCTTCAAAGTCCCATAACTCCGTCAACCTAGAGGCTCAGACACTGAGCCTGTATCGCTCAACTGACAAAATGAAGCAGGGTTTTCAAAGTTCTGCATGGTGGCCATGTTTTTAATGTGAGTTTCCCATAGGGCCAAAAAAAAACTATGTTCTGTGCTGGCGGCCATGTTTCTTATTGGATTGGGAAGAAATGAGCAATCTTTGTTAAGGACCTTCAGTTCATCATTCCTGTAAAGTTTGGTTGAATTTGCTTCAGCGGTTTCAGAGCAGAAGAAGAAAATGTGAATTTTCCCATAGGGTCCAATGTTAAACATAAGTTCTGCCATGGCAGCCATGTTTTTATCAGATCCGAATGAAATGAGCAATCTTTGTAAAGGACCTTCCATACATCATTCCTGTAAAGTTTGGTTGAATTTGCTTTGGTGGTTTTAGAGGAGAAGATGAAAATGTGAATTTCCCATAGGACCAATGTTAAACTATCTTCAGTGCTGGCGGCCATGTTTTTTTATCGGATCAGAAGGAAATGAGCAATCTTTGTTAGACCTTTAGTACATCATTCTTGTAAAGTTTGGTTGAATTTGCTTCAGGGGTTTCAGAGTAGAAGAAGAAAATGTGAATTTTCCCATAGGGTCCAATGTTAAACCTCAGATCCGCGCTGGCGGCCATGTTTTTTATCAGATCGGAACGAAATGAGCAATCTTGGTAAAGGACCTTCCATACATCATTCCTGTAAAGTTTCGTTTACTTTGCTTCAGAGGTTTCAGAGGAGAAGATGAAAATGTGAATTTCCCATAGTGCCAATGTTAAACTATCTTCCGTACTGGAGGCCATGTTTTTTATCACATCGGAACAAAATGAGCAATCTTTGTTAAGGACCTTTAGTACATCATTCCTGTAAAGTTTGGTTACATTTGCTTTAGTGGTTTCAGAGGAGAAGAAGAAAATGTGAATTTTCCCATAGGGTTCAATGTTAAACTATGTTCTGTGCTGGCGGCCATGTTTTTTAACGATTCGGAACGAAATGAGCAATCTTTGTTAAGGACCTTTAGTACATCATTCCTGTAAAGTTTGGTACAATTTGCTTCAGCCTTTTCAGAGCAGAAGATGAAAATGTGATTTTTCCCATAGGGTCCAATGTTATACCTAAGTTCCGCGCTGGTGGCCATGTTTTTTATCGGATCAGAACGAAATGAGCAATCTTTGTAAAGGACCTTCCATACATCATTCCTGTAAAGTTTGGTTGAATTTGCTTCAGTGGTTTCAGAGGAGAAGATGAATATGTGAAAAGTTTAATGGACGGACGGACGGACGACGGACGCAAAGTGATGGCAATAGCTCACACTGACCCTTCGGGTCAGGTGAGCTAAAAATATTGACCAAGGCTGATTTTTAAACCTTGACCAAGGTATTAATGGTATTAACATTTGATAAAAATTTCATGAAAATCCGTCAAAATTTGTAGGCATGAAAGCGCTTACAAGGTCGACAGAAAGACAGACATGGTGATTCCTTTATAACCCCTAAACTTTGTTTGTGGAAGGTATAAGAAACAAAAACAAGATTGCTTCGCGTAGCTATGTGTCCCCCGCCACTGCAGTAAAGTCGATAAAGTCCCATAACTCATGTAAAATTTTGCGATTCAAAATGGTGGCAGGATATGATCAACTGCATTAGGTGGCAAACAACCAAGCCAAATTTCAGCAAAATCCCTTATTTGGATTTTGAGGAGATCTGGCCACAAAGTCTTACCTATGTTGTAGTATGCATTAAGTCGATGAAGTCCCATAACTACCGTAAAATTTGTCAAATCAAAATGGCATACATATGGTGGCAAACGTTCAAACAAAATTTCAGCATAATCCGTTCTGTGGTTTCCGAGGAGTTGCACCCACAACATGTTCCTAAGCTGTAGCATGCATTAAGTCAATAAAATTCCCATTAACTCTTGTAAAATTTGTCAAATCGAACTGGCAACATGATATGATCAACTACAGTTGATGACAAACAATCACACAAAATTTCAGCAAAATCTGTCCAGTGGTGTAAGAGGAGGTGCGCCCACAAAAAGCGTAACTCATGGACGCAGACCATTACTATGTCCCTCCGTGTCGTCACAGCAGGGGACAATAAATTGCTATGATCTAGTACATATGGAGACTAATAATCCTGGAAAATTTGAAGGAAATCTGAGTAGTGGTTTTTAAGGAGTTGCGTCCACAAGATCTGTCATTGTAGAACATTGTTAAATTTTTAAAGTCAAATAACCCCTACAATATTTGGCAAATCAAAATGGCGATGTGGTATGATCTAGTAAATATGGCACCTAACAATCCTGTAAAATTAGAATGAATTGGGACTAGCAGTTTCTGAGGAGTTGCGTCCACAAGATTTGCCATTGTATAACAATGTGGAAATAATCAAAGTCCCATAACTCCCATAAAATTTGACAAATCAAAATGGCGATATAATATGATCTAGTAATAATAGTGACTAACAATCCTGTAAAATTTGAATGAATTCTGACCAGCGGTTTCTGAGGAGTTGCGTCCACAAGATTTGCCATTGTATAACAATGTGGAAATAATCAAAGTCCCATAACTCCTGCAAAATTTGACGAATCAAATTGGCTATGCGATATGATCTAGTATTAATGGCGAGTAACAATCCTGTAAAATTTCAATGAATTCTGACCAGTGGTTTCTGAGGAGTTGACAAACAATCACACAAAATTTCAGCAAAATCTGTCCAGTGGTGTAAGAGGAGTTGCGCCCACAAAAGCGTAACACACAGATGCAGACCATTATTATGTCCCTCCATGTTGTCACAGCAGGGGACAATAAATTGCTATGATCTAGTACATATGGAGACTAATAATCCTGGAAAATTTGAAGGAAATCTGAGTAGTGGTTTTTAAGGAGTTGCCTCCACAAGATCTGTCATTGTATAACATTGTTAAATTTTTGAAGTCTAATAACCCCTACAATATTTGACGAATCAAAATGGCGATGTGATATGATCTAGTAAATATGGCAACTAACAATCCTGTAAAATTAGAATGAATTGGAACTAGCACTTTCTGAGGAGTTGTGTCCACAAGATTTGCCATTGTATAACAATGTGGAAATAATCAAAGTCCAATAACTCCCACAAAATTTGACGAATCGAAATGGCGATATGATATGATATAGTACTAATAGTGACTAACAATCCTGTAAAATTTGAATGAATTCTGACCAGCGGTTTCTGAGGAGTTGCGTCCACAAGATTTGCCTTTGTATAACAATGTGGAAATAATCAAAGTCCCATAACTCCCACAAAATTTGACGAATCAAAATGGCAATGCAATATGATCTAGTATTAATGGCGAGTAACAATCCTGTAAAATTTGAATGAATTCTGACCAGCGGTTTCTGAGGAGTTGCGCCCACAAAAAACGTTCCACACGGACACACACCATTACTATGTCCCTCCGTCGTGTTGCCGTTGGGGGAAACTAGTGAATGTGTCTGTGAGACACGGATGCCCCGCCCAAAAATTTATTGCAATATACCGCCAAAACTCAATAAGGCGTAAAATNGTTGTAAGGATGAAAAACAATTTTTTTTTCTTGTTAAGTTAGACAACAAATAACTGTTCATACTTTCACACATTCATATCCCAATGAATTTATTTTATTAACCTATCTGACAATCTGACAATCTGACATGCCTGTATATACTCACAAACTTTGAATAAAAATATCACAATTTTTTCTGTTCTAAGTTGACAAATGATAACAGTAAAAATACTTTTTTAAACTGAAGTCACTATGATAAAATGATATTGTTCTATATACATGAAAACGAGAACTGCGACTTGCACCAGTCACAAACAATTAAGAGATTGCACTCATCATTTTGAAGTGGTAACAGTTTACTAAAACATTTGTTCTTTTAACTAAAAATGTATTAAAATGTATGCAGTTGCTGCCTTGGTATTATGAAGTATTCATCTATTTCGAACATTCACACATCAATCATCAATGTATGGTAACCAGAAAGCCTGAAAAAGATAGAATATCTCAATGATAACAATATTCTTACATGACTCTAATAAAGTCAACCAGTTTAATACCAAGTATACACAGTACTCAATGATATCATACTATGCACATAGGCAAAAGGTATCAGAATAAGACTTAAAAAATGCAAAACAACCATATTTTCAATTTTGTTTGTCTTAGTTTATGAGTTAAATAAATGTCAAGAACATTTTATTACCTCTGTTGTGTCTTTCCAACAAACATCTGTTTATTGTTTTGCTTTCAATTGTGATTTTTTACATTTTGAAAATGTCTGATTTTTTATCCTGCTATGACTGTATTTACTAGACAAATACGACCCAAAATATTTTGAAAATGTGTGATTTTGTATTGTGACTTCATAGACACAGACAGAGAAGAATATGGAAATTTGCATTCTCTAAGGCACTTCAGAATGGAAAAATCTATTTCCTGTCCTATTATAATTGAAATAATTCATGGTTGGTTTAGTATTGGACCATTGTAATCATAAATTTAACTGCATGGCCCATACTTTACCTGCCATATAATATTTTGTATTTCATATATCTGTGATGAAACACTAAATAAAGTACTGTAGACTTGCCAGACACATTTTTCAAAGATGGCCAACTTAGAGCTATCGTGTCCAAGTTTTGTTCCAATTGGCCTAGTTTCAGAGGAAAAAGTCCTCGAAAGTGTTTTCCTATAGAATACTATGTCAAATTAAATTAACTTCTGGAGGCCATCTTGGATGAAGAGTGAACAAGGAGTTTTGTGACCAATACCATACTTGGTCACAACTGTTCTAAGTTGGTCCCCTTTGAAAAATGTGTCCTGTACATCCCCATCAGATCCTAGATGCCATCAGTGGGGAACTTTGTTCAACACTGGACCCTATGGGGAAACAAATTCAAAGATCATCTCCTCTGACACAGTGGGCCATATTACATCTAGGTTTATTATCACACTAGAAAACTAGAATAACTGTGAGCAAAGCTCACAAAAACACCCCCCCCATTTGATTCCATATGTAACCCTTCCCCCCAAAAAAAATAAAGTCAAATAAAAATTTTAAATAGCTGGTGCACAATGGCAGTATCTACTGAACATTCTGTAAAAGTTTCATTGAATTTCACCAAGTGGTCTAGGAGGAGAAGTTGCCACAAAGTATGTACCCTGATGTCAGTGAGTCACAACCCCCCCCCTTTTTACAAAAAAAAAATAAGGTCAAATAAAAATTTTAAATAGCTAGTGCACAATGACAATATCTACTGAACATTCTGTGAAAGTTTCATTGAATTTCATCTAATAGTCTAGGAGGAGTTATTGCCACAAAGTATGTACCCCTATGGCAAAGATACCCCCCCAAAAAAAAATCAAATTAAAATTTTAAATATCTAGTGCACAATGGTAATATCTACTGATCATTCTGTATGAGTTTCATTGAATTTCACCAAGTGGTCTAGG
>MJUU01067348.1:45585-69412 GCA_002080025.1 Modiolus philippinarum | reverse complement strand
ATTCTTTCTTTTTCATTTTCACTTTCAGAGATTTCTCACTTGATAACAAAGCACTCATGACTAAATTCAGATCTATTAATATTTTTTCAATATAAACATAAAAAGGATACATTCATCAAATTTCAAATTGCATTGCACAGAAATGACACTTACCATCTTTGACAGAAATTATAAGAATTTTAAAGATTTAAAAGCATTTTTAGGCAAGTTTGACACTCATTTACTGTAAAAAAAATTTTTAAAAATAATTTTTCATACATCTAAAAATGACACTGCAGCTAAAAATTCAAGTGTCAAGTCGTAGAAATTACAATTCAAATGTCAAGTCATAGAAATTACAATTCAAGTGTCAAGTCATAGAAATTATAATTCAAATGTCAAGTCGTAGAAATTACAATTCAAGTGTCAAGTCATAAAAATTACAATTCAAGTGTCAAGTCGCAGAAATTACAATTTCTGTCCTTTCATTGATACAGTAAGTTGTAAGGATGAAAAACAATTTTTTTTTCTTGTTAAGTTAGACAACAAATAACTGTTTATACTTTCACACATTCATATCCCAATGAATTTATTTTATTAACCTATCTGACATTCTGACATGCCTGTATATACTCACAAACTTTGAATAAAATTATCACAATTTTTTCTGTTCTAAGTTGACAAATGATAACAGTAAAAATACTTTTTTAAACTGAAGTCACTATGATAAAATGATATTGTTCTATATACATGAAAACAAGAACTGCGACTCGCACCAGTTATAAACAACAGTCACAAACAAATCAGGAGATTGCACTCATCATTTTGAAGTGGTAACAGTGTACTAAAACATTTGTTCTTTTAACTAAAAATGTACTAAAATGTATGCAGTTGCTGCCTTGGTATTATGAAGTATTCATCTATTTCTAACATTCACACATCAATCATCAATGTATGGTAACCAGAAAGCCTGAAAAAGATAGAATTCCTCAATGATCACAATATTCTTACATGACTTTCATAAATCTGTATAACCAGAAATTTTTGCGGGACGTAATTTTTGCGGTTTGGGGGTAAAATGCGCATCTTTTTTTCACGGAATTAATTTTTTGCAGTAACTTGCTAGCTGTAAAAACAAAGAAAGCAGCCACAGCCTGCTAAGCTCACCTCGTTGCGCAGAATTGTCACATGTTAGTAAATAAGAATGGACTATAATAATTCTTTATAACAGATTCATTCATGCATAAATTGTAGTTTACAGACTGCATCCGAAGCATGCATATTGTTGTTGTCATCCCAAATTGCATCATACATACCAATATGGTTGAACTGGGCCATGTCAGTAAGCGGGAATGGACTTTGACCATTCTACCTAACCAAGCCGCTCATGCCTAAAATGAAGGCCAGAGACAGCATCCAAAGCATGCATTGTTGTTGTCATCCCAAAATGCATCATACATACCAATATGGTTGATGTAGGCCATGTCAGTAAGGGGGAATGGACTTTAAACATTCTACCTAACCAAGTCGCTCATGCGTAAAATGAAGGTCAGAGACAGCATCTGAAGCATGCATTGTTGTTGTCATCCCAAAATGCATAATACATACCAATATGGTTGATGTGGGCCATGTCAGTAAGCGGGAATGGACTTTAACCCTTCTACCTAACCAAGTCGCTCATGCGTAAAATGTAGGTCAGAGACAGCATCCGAAGCATGCATTCCAGGCGTCATCCCAAAATGTTTCAGGCATACCAATATGGTTGATGTGGGGCATGTCAGTAAGCAGGAATGGACCTTAATCATTTTTCCTAACCGGACGTGGACATGGACGCCAGGGGTATCACATAAGCCCCCCCTCACTTTGTGAGGTGAGCTAAAAATAAAGAGCGCCCCTTTTAACCATGAATAATAATTTAAGTGACAGTTCTGTAAAACGGAAATCAGCTATGAAATTATTTTTTCATATAAATAAAATGCGGGTATCGAAATATGAGTGATATTTTTATTGCATGTTTTGACAAGCTTTCATTTTATTTTTAATTACATGTAAAGTATAAATTACAGTTAAACTAGTCAATAATTGCATGTGACAGATGATTATATAATAGGTAAATCCCTCAAAACATCGTCTGATCTTCTAATCCCAAATGTCACTTAATATATAGTAAACAAAAGAAAAGAGATCAAAGGAAATTAATTGGTGTTTTGAAATCAAATTGTTTAAAGTTTAATGAATTAACAGGCACAATTAGCCTAAACAGCTGCGCCAAGAGCGCATGATACGCCCGTCCCCACTTTAAGGCAAACTGATTAAATGATTCTTGAAATTAAAAACTCCATATGAACAAACATGACAAGGGACTTCCGATATATATCAATTATTTCATCTGATGTTAAACAGTCAAAAATGTATATTGTTTTAGGGGTAGTGATGTCTTAAAATAAAAGAATATCGATGTGTAGACAGAAATTGCAATTTCATACTTTTTTGAAATAATCGAAGTACTATAACTGTGGAACGAAAAATCCATCAACAAAATAAAACATAAGGGAGCTTCCTCTCGTCATACCCAACAATCCTGCAAAGTTTCAAGAAAAATGATCAAAGTGTTCTCTAGTTAGAGTACGACATGTGGACGAAAATAGCAATTTCAAGCTTTTTTGAAATAATCAAAGTCCTATAACTTTGTAACGAAAAATCCAACAACAAAATAAAACGATAGGGAGCTTCCTCTCGTCATACCCAACAATCCTGCAAAGTTTCAAGAAAAATGTTCAGAGCGTTCTCTAGTTAGAGTACGACGTGTGGACGGACGGACGGACACCGGTATACCATAATACGTCCCGTCAAAGACGGGCGTATAATAAAAACTACTGTTATCTATCGTTAGTCATCCAAGCGATTTTGAACTTTTAATTAAAACAAGCTGACCATGACACTCTTGACATATCTATGCACAGTTCTATTTATATGAAATATTTACTGAGACATTTATTAACAATGTCCTTGTTTTTATTGTTTTAAAGGTAATTGGAGATGATCTTTTCAATGGCAATAATTTTATTTTATATATGCGTATTTAATTTTACGGTCTTCTGGTGAACGCGAAATAACGCGAATATTAGATTACCGCAAAAATTTCCAGTTATACAGTTAAACCCAATATACCCAGTATTCAACGACATTATACTTTGCACTTGGGCAAAGAGTATCCGAATAAGACTTCAAAAATGAATAACAACCATATTTGTTATTTTGCTTGTCTTGGTTTACGAGTGAAATAAATGTTAAGAACATTTTTTAACTCAATTGTGTTTTTCAAACAAATATCTGTGTATTGTTTTGCTTTCAATAGTGATTTTTTACATTTCATCTGTTTGAAAATGTCTGATTTTGTATTGTGACTTCACAGACACGGACAGCAATGAACATGGAAATTTGCATTCTATAATTTCTAGTAAATTTAACCAACAGCTGACCAATGTGATAAAAAAATTTCTCATCTCTAGTGAAATTTCCCTCCAAATCTATTCTGAACATAATCCTTGGTGTTTTACATTATGTCATTAGAGAAACATTTTCTACATCTTGTTAAACAAGAGAAGGGCAGTCGTAACAACAACTAATCCCCTCGCCCCTTTATTGAAATTTTGTCTAGTATTATAAGCACTCAAGGAAGTTGTACCATTCAAGATCTGGCTTATTACTTAAATCTTAGCCAGTCATGCAAGAAATGTAGTGACCTTATTTCAATCAGGAGCCTCATACCTAAAGCATATGCATCTACTGATGAAAGATTGATCTTCTGCAAGTTGTAGTATCTAAAATCTAGACTGTAACACAAAACTTTATCCTAAGTCACTCATGCACGAAATGTAGGTCAAACTGACCTAATTTTTATCTGGAGCTTTGTAACTTTACAAGATGCATCTACATACAAAATATTATTCTTCTACGAGTTGTAGTATCTAAAATCCAAGCTGTAACACAAACTTTAACCTAAGTCACTCATGCATGAAATTTAGGTCAAAGTGACTCAATTTTCATCTGGAGCTTCCTAACTTTACAAGACACCTCAACATACAAAATATTATTCCTCTATGAGTTGTAGTATTCCAGATCTGGACTCTTACAAAAACTTTAACCTAAGTCATTCATGCATGAAATGTAGGTCAAAGTGACCTAATGTTTATCTTGAGCTTCCTAACATTATAAGTACATCTACATATAAAATATTGTTCTTCTACAAGTTGTAGTATCCCAGATCTGGACTCTTACAAAAACTTTAACCTAAGTCACTCATGCATGAAATGTAGGTCAAAGTGACCTAATTTTTACCTGGAGCTTCGTTACTTTCCAAGACGCATCTACATACAAAATATTATTCCTCTACAAGTTGTAGTATCCCAGATATGGACTCTTACAAAAACTTTACCCTAAGTTACTCATGCATGAAATGTAGGTCAAAGTGACCTATTTTTTATCTGGAGCTTCGTAACTTTACAAGACGCATCTACATACAAAATATTATTCCTCTACAAGTTGTAGTATCCTAGATCTGGACTCTTACAAAAACTTTAACCTGAGTCACTCATGCATGAAATGTAGGTCAAATCCACCTATTCTATATATCAACCTCAAGTACTCTTCAAGATGCATCCATGGACAAAACATTGTCCATCTACAACTTGTTATTCAAAAGATACATGTTCTTAAGTTTGAACGGACGGACGAACGGGTCAAATGCTATATCCCCTCCCCAACTTCATTGGGCGAGGGGATAATAAATTTTCAAATGAACTTGGCAAGCCTTGTTTTCAAACATTTGCAAAATTTATTTAACTCTATGTGATAAATTTCATAATCAACTCGGTTCTCATTGTAGAAACTATATTTCTCTAAGGCACTTAAGAGTAGAAAGATCCATTTCTGTCCTATTATAATTGAAATAATTCATGGTAGGTATATTATTGAACCATTGTATTCATAAATTTAACTGCTCACTAACAATAGGGTTTAGATTTCAAAATAAAGGCGAGGCCCATGTTTAAATGAGAAAACTATACCTGAAATATAAGATTTTTTCTCTAATGATATGTCAAGTTTAAACCGGTTTTAACGCGTTAGATAAATTTTCATGTTCAACGTATGTTGAATAAAGCCTCGTGCTATTTCCTGCCATATCTATTCGAATACAATTCTCGGTGTTTATCATTAGAGAAAAAGATAAAACCACCTCATCCCGATTATTACCATATTTTATCCACTCTCGATATTTAAATTTAAAAATTTTAAATGCTCGGTAAGCCTCACAATTAAAATTTTAAAATTTAACTATCTTTAGTGGATAAATATAGTAATGAACAGGATCTTCTGGTTTATTCTATATGTATTTCATATCTGTAATGAAAAGCCAAAAAAGTAATTAGTTTCTCAGGAAAATAATTTGATAGTTAGAGGAAGGTAGGAAAATTTGTTTCAAAACATCTTAGCATAACAAGAGGCTTTCAAGAGCCTGAGTTGCCCACTTGGGCAATGGCTGACATAGACAGTCCAAACAAGAGCTGTCATCGAATGGCAGCCAAATATACCCCCTGCTCATTGAATCCTCTGCATTGATATGGTAAGTGCAAATTTAAGTTGGTGTGGACACAATACAGGTGTGGACACAGTACAAGTGTGGACACAATACAAGTATGGACACAATGATATAATCTTCAAGAAAGAACTTTTCATATGGGTTCCTATGAAATACTCTGTTGAAATCAAACAAATATAAAATTCAACCTTTTTTAGCCTATTTTACATTTCACACAAAAATCATAAGCATTAGAGAAATTTCATTACAACACTTTGAAAACAACTTTTCAAGAGGATTACAATGAAAAAAGTGTGTCTCTCCAACAATATGATTTCACAATATCTACGCTTTAAATATTTCTTTGAAAAAAAAAATCATTGCAGAAGGAATCAATGAAAGTCACAGTCAAATTATCTCCCCTTCATGGTTTCAAACATTTATTACATTCCTTCATGCACATCTCCATATAATGTCCTTCCCTTGTCTAAAGTTTCATTAAAATCCTTCAAGTGATTTAAGAGGAGTTGCGCTTACGAGGTTACCCATACATAGGTAATCAATGAAAAGTAAAAGTCGAATTATCTTGCCTTCCTGGTTTTCAACAATAATTATATTCCATCATGCACATTTCCATATAGTGTCCTTCCTTTGTGTAAAGTTTCATCAAAATCCTCCAAGTGGTTTAAGAAAAGTTGAGCTTACGAGGTAACCCATACATATGAAATCAATGAAAACTCAAAGTTAAAATTATCTCCCCTTTCCGGTTTCCGACAATAATCATATTCCTTCATGCACATCTACATAAAGTGTCCATCCTTTGAATTAAGTTTCATCAAAATCCATCAAGTGGTTTAAAAGGAGTTGCGCTTACGAGGAAACCCATACATAGCCAATCAACGAAAAGTCAAAGTCGAATTATCTCCCCTTCCTGGTTTTGGACAATTATTATATTCCTTCATACACATCTCCATATAGTGTCCTTCCTTTGTGTTAAGTTTCATCAAATTCCTTCAAGTGGTTTAAGAGGAGTTGCGCTTACCAGGAAACCCATACATATGGAATCAATGAAAAGTCAAAGTCGAATTATCTCCCTTTCCTGGTTTCATACAATAATTATATTCCTTCATGCACATCTCCATATAGTGTCCTTCCTTTGTGTAAAGTTTCATCAAAATCCTTCAAGTGGTTTAAGAGGAGTTGCGCTTACCAGAAGTGTGGACAGACAGACAGACGGACAGACAGACGGACTGACAGACATACAGGGTGATTCCTATATACCCCCCCAAACTTTGTTTGCAGGAGGTATAATTATGTAAATAATAAAGGACATCATTTTCAACTATGTTGATAGACCTTGATGGTACAATGTATTTGCTTCAAGTTGAACTATATTTCCTGATGGCAACCATTTTTGATATTGTCACCCTTTTTGAAGGGGGCAAACTGAGGAAGGAACATAAAAATCTCAAACTTTGAAAAGCACCACCCAAGGACAATTGTGACTAAGTTTGGTTTCAATTGATCTAGTAGTTTCAGAGGAGAAGATCTTTGAATGTCTTTTCCCATACATCAAATGTTAAACTAAGTTCCCCACTATCATGACTATTGGACATCTAGAATGAGGTGCCGACTTGACAGAAATTTTTTTTTAAAGGGGACCACAAAAGGACAATTGTAACCAAGTTTGGATCCAATTGTCTTTGTTGTTTCAGAGGAGAAAATTTTTGAATGCTTTCCAATAAAGTCCAATTCCCCACTGCAGCCATTCTGGATGTGATGCGGACATGCGTAAACATTTTTCAAAGGGGCCAACTAAGGACTATTGGGACCAATTGGCCATATAGTTTCAGAGAAGAGGATCTTTGAATGAATTTTTACCTGCATCACCAACGGTGACCGCAGGTCTAGGAGCCGCTCGACTCCGTCCGTCCGTCCGTCACACTTTGGGGGTACCAAGTTTGTGTAATCTGAAACTCAGACACCTTTAACCCAATACTTTTGAAACTTTGCACAGTTGTTCTGGACACATTGAAGATGTGCACCTCCCCTTTTGGTGAGATTTGGATAAATATTGTCGAATTTATCCATTGTTGAACTTAGTATTTTTTTTTCATCAAATTTTAACATTACGGTACTGAGTTTGTGTAATCTGAAACTCTGACACCTTATACCTGATGCTTTTGAAACTTTGCACAGTTCTTCTGGACACATTGAAGATGCGCACCTCCCCTTTTGGTGTGATTTGGATAAAAATTGTCGAATTTATCCATTGGTTGAACTTAGTCATTTTTTCATCAAATTTCAACAGTACTGTACTGAGTTTCTGTAATCTGAAACTCTCACACCTTATATCTGATGCTTTTGAAACTTTGCACAGTTGTTTTGGACACAATGAAGATGTGCACCTCCCCTTTTGGTTACATTTGAATAAAAAATGTGGAATTTATGCATTGTTGAACTTAGTCATTTTTTCAGCATATTTTAACATTACAGTGCCTGGTTTGTGTAACCTGAAACATTCACATCTCTTGACAGAAACATTTTGCCTAAATTCTTTAAACCATAACTAAATTTAAACAATTTTTCGTATTGACAGTACAGTGGAACTTTGGAACCTGTCTTTAGAGACCACCCCTTTTGCCATCAGAAAGTGGTCTTTCAAGACCGTTGGTCTTTCAAAAGAGGTTTATTTCATATGAATTTTACACAGAGTAGTCAAAATGTGGCGGTCTTCCAAAAGAGGTTGGTCTTTCATAGCAGAGGTCTCTCAAGACAGGTTTTTGGCATTGCACAATATCATGTTCCTCTTTCATAATTGATGTTGTTATACGAAATCTATTTAGAAGTACTTCAATTGAAGTTTCATATGTATGAAGGCTTGATATCATAGTCAACGGAAATCATGTCTTAAACTAGCTGTCAGTAACTGCGAGCATTTGGCCGGACAGCACCCGTGTGTATTGTCTTCATGTTTTATGTACTTCATTGTAAAGGTACTCGTCTTGATAAATTGGACTTTTTTCTAGTTTAATTTCTACTGTGAGTCTTTTTGTGTATTTATTTTTTAGCTATTCACTACACATAGCGGGAGGGTTTGGATCCAAGAAAACAATTTTAACCCCACCGCAATTTTTGCAGCTGTCCCAAGTCAGGAATATGTTAATCATTGACTTGTCCTTGTCTTCTTATGAAATTTTAGTTTCTTGATATTCGGGTTATTTGAGGTGGTTTGTTTCCATTGATTTATTCACTCTTTACCTTTTTTTGGGGCCATTTAGGGCTTGCTATATGGTGTGAGATTCCTCACTGTGTTGAAGGCCGTATGGTGACCCCTAGATGCATTGTTTTGGGTCGTTTTAACCTGGATATGTCATGTTTTCTCCTTGACATTGACTCCATTTCCTTTCTTTTTCATATTCAAAAGACCAACTAAAGACTATTGTGACCAAGGTCGCTTCCAATTGGCCTAGTAGTTTTTCTTCAACAATATGAGCTATGATAATTGCTTCAACTGTAACAGAGATAAGCCTGTATGATAATTTTATGCACATGTTGTGCGATGGCTAAAAACCTGTCTATTTAATGATCCTGTTTCCAAGTACAGAATACTATTTTTTTATTCAGTTTAGGATTAAGCATGATTTTTACAGGTTATTTCTGTTACATGTCAGTGTGTCTGCTTTCTCTCATCCTAGAAGGACCATTTATTGATTTTCTGCCATGTTGCCCCATAGTCAAAGGCAATAATGATGAAAATTTGATACTTCTTTGTGACTTTTTATTGATTTTATTTTGTATATTTTGTCCTTTTTTCTTTTTATTGTGGCAAACTTTATCATTTTTATATTTATAGTTTTATGGATCTTTTAAAAATGGTTTCTTTCTGGTGGGCATACAAAGTGAAGTTTGCACTCGCCCTGTAACCATGAAAACCTAGGATAATCTGATAAAACAGAAAAACATCTATGCCATGACTCGGACCATTTAACTTTCATAAATTCTCTACTGTTTTCCTCTCAACACCTACCATATTTGTACAGGCTGTAGCCAACATCATGAGTTTAGGATCAAACTGTACACATTGTACTGGTCCAGGATGATCACAGTTAAAAACAGCTACCCTCACGCCAGTATCAGTATTCCAACAATTAATCTTACCATCAGTTGAACCTTAACAGAAAATAAAATTTTGTTCAAAAGGTCTCTTTGAATTGTGAAAAAACACAACATATGATGATGACAATATAAAGTATTAATCCTATTGTATCTGTTTTTAAATAAGTAGAATGGAAAAGGGGGGGGGTATTTACCACCTCCACTAAAGTGTGGAAAAATAACTTATGTATCCTCAGTTATGTGTACATTTTGTATTGTAACTGATTTGTAGAATCATTTTGCTTCATATATATCAAATGCGATTTTCTCCTGCATTTACTAAGACAAATGCTTGTTTTATGTGTTACATATGTTATTATGATGCCATTCTTGAGGGGGAAATTCTGTATCAATTTTGTATCGGTTGGTCGAATTCATTTCCATACAAATCAATAATATGTAGCTAATGTTTTTAGCATACATTTGCCTACTTTTACAACTGAATGTATTTTCCCATAGGATTGAATGTTAAAACCATAGGTAAATTGTATGCTCAGTGCTTGGGACAATCATTGTGGGTTTCTCCTTCCCGAAACACACATGTGAAAAGGACTGCCAAAGGAACATTGTGTTCAAGTTTGAATCCAATCTATGCAATAATTGAATACAGACAACCACCAAATGCACATCCTTGGCAGATGTCCAAAAGCTAAAATTCACACGAAAAGTAGACCAAGATAACATTTGTATCAAGCAGCATTAAACAAAATATCTTATCTGCAAGCTCAACCAGAGGCTCCCAGGAGCCTGTATCGCTCACCTGGCTTTCAGTTGCCACAATCAAGCTAACATTGTAAGTTATATAAATGAACTGCAGTCCCTAAAAACGTTGGTAGTTTGAACATCATTAATATCTTGAACAATATTTTAAGTCTGATCATGTTTTACTATATTTCTTTGTTGGACTTTTTTCACAAAAATCTTCTTACAAAGGACCACTTTCGACACATGTTTTGAAGTTGAGACATCATTTTGCAAATGGAAGTCAACAACAATTTTCAACACCATATTTTTCAGTTACGACATCAATATCGATTTGGAAACCAAATTTCACTGAAATCAGACTATGTTGAATTTTCCTGCCTTTTTGTGGCCATTCTGAAAATGGCGCTCAACAAACAATTTTTAAATACGGTTTTCAAGTCCCAACATCAATATCTATTTGGAAACCAAATTTCATTGAAATCAGACAATGTTGAATTTTCCCACCTTTTATGGCGGTCAACGAACAATTTTCAACACCGATTTTGAAGTTGCAACATCAATAATTATTTGGAAACCAAGTTTCATTGAAATAAGACAATGTTGAATTTTCCCGCCTTTTTTGGCGGCCATTTTGAAAATGGCAGTCAACAAACAATTTTCAAATCCATTTTTAAAGTTGCAACATCAATATCTATTTGGAAACCAACTTCCATCAAAATTGGACTACGTTGAATTTTCCCGCCTTTTCTGGTGGCAATTTTGAAAATGGCGGTCAACGAACAATATTTAATGTCGGTTTTGAAGTTGCAACATCAATTCCTATTTGGCGGCCATTTTGAAAATGGCGGTCAACTAACACTTTTCAACACCGGTTTTGAAGTCGCTACATCAATATCTATTTGGAAACCAAATTTCATTGAAATCGAACAATGTTGAATTTTCCCGCCTTTTTTTTGGAGCCCATTTTGAAAATGGCGGTCAACAAACAATCTTTAATGTCCAGTTTTGAAATCCACAAAGCATGGCAAACATTTTATCAATTTACACTTAACCTTCATCTTCTATAGTTTTGGAAATAAAAGACAAAAAAGATATGAACATTTTGAAAATTTCCGTGAAAAAAAGGGCAATACCTCCTACAAGGGTTTTTGGATTTTCTTAAATATTTCAAGGTTTGTAGAAATTGATATGCTGAACCTTTTTGCAATATATACTTGACCTCTATCTGTTACACTTTTTGAATTAAAAAATAAACCAGAGGCTCCCAGGAGCCTGTATGGCTCACCTGGCTTTCGGCTGCCACAATCAAGGTAACATTGTAAGCTATACAGTTGCTCTTCAGTTTCTAAAACTTTCGTAGCTCGAACACCTCCAATATCTTAAACTGTTGTTAAAGTCTGATCATGTTTTACTAAATTTGTTTGTTGGGCTTTTTTGACAAAAAAAGTTCTTGCTATGGACCACTTTCGACACCAGTTTTGAAGTAAAGACGTCATTTTATAAATGGCAGTCAACAAACAATTTTCAACATCGGTTTTGAATTCGCAACATCAATATCTATTTGGAAATTAAATTTCATCAGGCATAGTGGAATTTTCCCGCCTTTTTTGGTGGCCATTTTAAAAATGGCGGTCGATGAACAATTTTTAACATCAGTTTTGAAGTTGCGACATCAAGACCTATTTGGAAACCAAATGTCATTGAAATCGGACAATGCTGAATTTTCCTGCCTTTTTTGGCGGCCATTTTGAAAATGGCGGTCAACAAATAATTTTCAACACCGGTTTTGAAGTCGCAACATCAATGTCTATTTGGAAACCAAATTTCATTGAAATCGGAAAATGTTGAATTTTCCCGCCTTTTTTGGCAGCCATTTTGAAAATGGCAGTCAAGGAACAATTTTCAACATTAATTTTGAAGTTGCCACAGCATGGCAAACATTTCATCAATTTACACTTAACTGTCATCTTCTATAGTTTTAGAAATAAAAGATGAAAAATATGAAAATTTTAAAAATTAGGTGAAAAAAGGGCAATAACTCCTACAAGGGTTTATGGATTTTCTTCAAAATTTCAAAAGATCTTGATATGCTGAACATTTTTGCAATTTGCACTTGACCTCTTTGAAATAAAAAATAAAAAACGCAAAAATTTTGAAAATTGAACGGAAAAAGGGCTATAACTCCGAGATGGGTTTTCTGATTTTCTTCAAAGTTTCACAGAGGGTAGATCTCATCATGCTGATCATTTTTACCCCCATGTCAGATTTTTGATATCTGTAACGGTTTTCGAGTTATTAGCCAAAAACTGCAATTTACCCCTATGTTCTATTTTTAGCAATGGCGGCCATGTTGTTTGACTAGCTGACTAATCGAACACAATTTTGAGAAGCCATACCCTGGTGATGATTCAAATCAAGTTTGGTTACATTTGGCCCAGTGGTTTCAGAGGAGAAGATTTTTGAAATTGTTGATGGACAGACAGACGACAGACGGACAACGGACGCATAGTGATGGCAAAAGCTCACATGGCCTTTTAGGCCAGGGGAGCTAAAAATTTTTTATGGATATAAGTCACCAAGAACTTTTAAATTACCTTCTTTGTATATCAGTCAATGAAGCATGGGATGTAGGTCAGTATGTATGTTAATTGTTGTTTAAACTTCAACTTGAGCAATATTTCCTCTATATCACAGGATAACCATTCATAACATTATCAGTGGTGCAGAATAAATGGTATATAATGTACGTTTTTGTATTTGTTTACTGATACTTGTAAGACACATACTAGTATATTTCAAAGTACAATGTACCCATAGGTCATAACAGCTGGTACTTATGGGTAAATACTAACCTACAAATGCAAACTGTGAATCTGGACTGAAGGATGCCTCTAGGTTTATACCTTTGTTATTCTGAAAACCCTGTAATATAAGCAATAATTTCATAGTACAATCAAGTGTCTGTATGACAATGCTTATGTGCTGAAGCCAGAATTTAATTTGATGTGAAAGTAGCTTGGCAAAAATCATAATACTCGTTTCATTCTGCATATCGAGAAACAGTTAAATTGGACATTACTACCAGTTTCAACAAAACACTTAAGTAAATCCCAATACTGTGTTTGATAAGTGAATTCTGATATTTCTATAATATTTCTTCTCACATATACTAGCTGAGAATGTATTCTTACCTGGTGCCCAATCTCTCCACTTGCTGTTCCTAAAATTATTTTTTAAAATTTTTTGTGAACGTTTTGGTTCCCTGTAAAGTTAAACATTTGTTTATTTCAAACACTAAATAAAATTTTAATTCGCCCTTTTTAAGTTAGCTGAAAAGTTGTGCATGGAGAGATTGTGTACCTGGCAAGAACAGGTACAACCAAGTTTTGAGAAATAACAAGATTGCTATGCGTAGCTATGTCCCCCGCCACTGTAGTAAAGTCGATAAAGTCCCATTTCTCATTTAAAATTTTGCAAATCAAAATGGCAGCAGGATATGATCAACTGCATTAGGTGGCAAACAGCCAAGCAAAATTTCAGCAAAATCTCTTAATTGGATTATGACAAGATGTGTCCACAAAGTCTACCTATGTTGTAGTATGCATTAAGTCGATAAAGTCCCATAACTCCTGTAAAATTTGTCAAAAAAAAAAATGGCGATGTAATATGATCTAGTACATATGGTGACTAACAATCCTGTAAAATTAGAATGAATTGGGACTAGCAGTTTCTGAGGAGTTGTGTCCACAAGATTTTCAATTGTATAACAATGTAGAAATAATCAAAGTCCCATAACTCCCACAAAATTTAACAAATCAAAATGGGGATATGATATGATCTAGTACTAATGGTGATTCTAATATGACCCTCTTCTTTCGCTTTGGAAACAAAGCTATGTGCTAATTCCAACAATATTTTTTCGCACATGCGTATATTTTTTTTACAAAAGGATATTCATAATGTACAATTTCACATTTTGATCACTCAATATTCATTTAATTTTATGTAAATAAAGTTTTAAATAATGAATTACCCAAAAATCCACATGAAATAATTAAAATAATAGAAATTTACAACAGTTACTAAATTTAAAACTCAGAACTGAAATTGACATAACCGTAACCTAGCAACGAATGTGTTGTTGTTATGAAATCTTATCGATGTTGCACATCATGATCTACGATTTAAATATAAGATTTTTAATTTTTACGTTAATAAAATTATAAATATGGGTTTTATTCCTCTTCTTTTCCTTTTTTGGCTTCAAAATAAATCAGAAATACAACCAACTCACACTTATACCCGCTTCGATTTTAAATAAAATATCCATATTTTATATGTTTTATAACAGATTATTTGTATTAATTCATAAGCTTGTGAGCCACTTGTATTAATAAAACAACGAATATAGATTTCTCTATGTTCATTTATGTGTGCTTGTATGCATTTTCTGACATATTTCAATTCTAGTGCAAAACCCAATATCGCTCTCTAAGAGCCGCTTCGAATGTTCAAAACTCTTGTTAAACATATTAGAATTGAAATAGATTATTGCAATTGGGCTCTATGCGAATTAGAACATGGTCAGACCTTATATTTGTCTTCATTTTATACCTCGCTGTCGCTCGGTATAAAATATTGACAAATATAAGGTCTGCCCATGTTCTAATTCGCATAGAGCCCACTTGCAATAATCTATTTCTTAAATAACAATCCTGTAAAATTTGAATGAATTCTGACCAGCGGTTTCTGAGGAGTTGTGTCCACAAGATTTGCTATTTTATAACAATGTGGAAATAATCAAAGTCTCATAACTCTCACAAAAAGTGACGAATCAAAATGGCGATGCGATATGATCTAGTTCTTATGGTGGCTAACAATCCTGTAAAATGTGAATAAATTCTGACCAGGGGTTTCTGAAAAGTTGCGTCCACAAGATTTGCCATTGTATAACAAATTGAAATAATCAAAGTCCCTTAACTCCCACAAAATTTGACGAATCAAAATGGCGATTCGATATGATCTAGTACTAATGGTGAATAACAATCCTGTAAAATTTGAATAAATTCTGACTAGCGGATTCTGAGGAGATATGTCCACAAGATTTGCTATTGTATAACAATGTGGAAATAAAGGGCTACGCCAAGCGCAGCATGATACGACCGCAGCATGTCGACCACTGAAATTTCAACAACAGTAGTTTAAAGTGAATGTGGACACAGTAAAGAGCTTGACACAATAATTAGATGGACACAAAAAGAAGCTAGACACAGTTATTAGCTAGAAACAAAATAGGGAAAAAACCCTTTTGATTACTTACTGATAAAAAACCGTAAGAGCTATGCAAAATATGTACTATCAACTAAAACTTTACATCCATAGAAATTCAAAGAAAAAATCCATAGAAATCTGATGAAAAATAAAGATATGACACATTTAGAAAAATTGCAATTTTGGCCCCTTTGACCCCTTGTAGCTCCGAAACAGTAAGACCTACAAAAAATCCGTTGATATACCACTGAAAGCTTAGATCAAGAGGAATCCAAAGAAAAAAATCCCATCGAAATCCGATGAAAAATAAAGATTCGACATATTTGGAATAATTGCATTTTTGGCCCCTTGACCCCTTATAGCTCAGAAACGGTAAGACCTACAAAAAATCCATTGANAAAAAAAAAAAAACAAGAAAAGAAAATCTAATAAAATCTTTAAATAGCAGGTGCACAATGGCAATATGTACTGAACATTCTGTGAAAGTTTCATTGAATTTCATCAAGTGGTCTAGGAGGAGTTGTTGCCACAAAGTAGGTACCCTATGGCGGACGGACGAACGAACGAACGGACGGACGGACAGACACCATGATCACTATATACCGCCCGCTAAAGCGGGGGTATAACGAGACCCTTTATCATTCAGGGTATTGTCTATGCTAGCTTTGGACTAGGTGAACTATTGGCTCTTGAGAGCCTCTAGTTTTTTGGAGGGAAAAAAGGGGAGGTACATAATTGTGTCCATACTTGTACTGTGTCAACACCTGTTTTGTGTCAACACACACTTAAATTCGCACTTGCCATATCGATTCAAGGTTCAATGAGCAGGGGCATAATTGGTTGCCATTTGTCGACAGCTCTAGTTTTTCAATAATATGAGTAATGATAATTGCTTCAACTGTACAGAGATAAGCCTGTATGATAATTTTATACATATGTTGTGCAATGGCTAAAACATAGAAAGCAGCCACAGCCTGCTAAGCTCACCTCGTTGCGCAGCATTGTCACATGTTGCACGTGTCAGTAAACAGGAATGGACTGTAATAATTCTTTTTAACAGATTCAGTCATGCATAAATTGTAGTTTACAGACTGCATCCGAAGCATGCATTGACATTGAAGCATGCAATTGGGGAAATTGCATCATCCATACCAATATGGTTGCTAAGGGACATGTCAGTAAGCTGGAATGAACTTTAACCATTCTACCTAACCAAGTCGCTCATGCGTAAAATGTAGGTCAAAGACAGCATCTGAAGCATGCATTGTTGTTGTCATATCGAAATGCATTATACATAGCAATATGGTTGATGTGGGCAATGTCAGTAAGAAGGAATAGACTTTAACCATTCTACCAAACCAAGTCGCTCATGCATGAAATGTAGGTCACATACAGCATCCGAAGCATGCGTTGTTGTTGTCATCCCAAAATGCATCATACATACCAATATGGTTGATGTGGGCCATGTCAGTAAGCAGGAATGGACTTTAACCATTCTACCTAACCAACTCGCTCATGTGTAAAATGTAGGTCAAAGACAGCATCCGAAGCATGCAATGTTATTGTCATCCCAAAATGAATCATGCATACCAGTATGGTTGATGTGGTCCACGTCAGTAAGCTGGAATGGACTTTAACCATTCTACCTAACCAAGTTGCTCATGGGTAAAATGTAGGTCAGAGACAGCATCTGAAGCATGCATTGTTGTTGTCATCCCAAAGTGCATCATACATACCAATATGGTTGATGTGGGCCATGTCAGTAAGCTGGAATGGACTTTAACCATTCTACCTAACCAAGTCGCTCATGCGTAAAATGTAGGTCAGAGACAGCATCCGAAGCATGCATTGTTGTTGTCATCCCAAAACGCATCATACATACCAATATGGTTGATGTAGGCCATGTCAGTAAGCAGGAATGGACTTAAACCATTCTACCTAACCAAGTCGCTCATGCGTAAAATGTAGGTCAGAGACAGCATCCAAATCATGCATTCCAGTCATCATCCTAAAATGCATCAGGCACACAGATATGGTTGATGTGGGGAATGTCAGTGAGCAGGAATGGACCTTAACCATTCTTCCTAATCGGATGAGGACGCTAGGGGTATCACATAAGCCCCCTCACTTCGTGAGGTGAGCTAAAAACATATTTAATAATACATCCTATTACATGTTTCAATAGTACAGAATACCTTTTTTCAGTTTAGGATTAAGCATTATTTTAACAGTAAATTTCTGTTACATTGCAGTGGATCTGCTTTCTCTCATCCTGGAAGGACGATTTATGGATTTTCTGCCAGGTCGCCCCATAGTTAAAGGCCATAAGGACGAAAATTTGATTTTATGATTTTTGGTTGGTTTTATTTTGTATATTTTGTCCTTTTTACCTCTTTATTGCGGCCTACTTAATCATTTTTATCTTCATAATTTTATAGATCATTCAAACATATTTTCTATCTGGTAGGCATAGGGGGTATACCCAAAAATTTTCTATACATAGGCTTTAACAATTTTTTGGGGGTAAAAATTTTAGATTTTGCTATTTTTTTTGGGGTGCAAAATAATTTAAGTATTTTTGGGGGGTTACAATAATATGGTGGCATTTTTTGAGGTGTTTAATTTTTTGTTGGTATAAATATGCATAAAAATATGTGGCTTTTTTTAATAAAATATAGCACCAAGCTTCCACGTATCCCTATTGTTTGATGGACCCTACACTACTTTAGTGTTTTGGCAGCTTTGTAACAATTTCTAGGAATGGTTGTATTTGTCATTCATAGCATTTCCCATGCTGACCAATGAAATTTTGGTTGATAAAAAAACAAATGACAGAACATAAAAATTCTTTGGTATTTTTGGGGGTTTAAAATTTTAGAAGGTATTTTTGGGGGGGTATACTTCCAAATTTTGGTATTTTTTTGGGTATATTTTTTCTTTTGGACCAGCCTATGTATGGGTAAAATTTAAGAGTACCCCTCCCCCCAGGAGGCATAAAGAATGAAGTTGACTCATCCTGTAACCATGAAAACCTAGAATAATCTGACTAAAAAGAAAAAAACATCCAAGCCATTACTCAGTCCATTTAACTTTCATAAATTGTGTTTTTCTCTCAACACTTACCATATTTGTACAGGCTGTGGCCAACATCATGAGTTTAGGATCAAACTGTACACATTGTACTGGTCCAGGATGATCACAGTTAAAAACAGCTACCCTCACACCAGTATCAGTATTCCAACAGTTAATCTTACCATCTGTTGAACCTAAACAGAAAATAAATTTTGGTTCAAAAGGTCTCTTTTAATAGTGAAAAAAAAAACATATGATGATGACAATATAAAGTATTAATCCTATTGTGTCTGTTTTTAAATAAGTAGAACCATAATAACAATATGGAAGGGTGGATATTTACCACCTCCACTAAAGTGTGGAAAAATAACTCATGTATTCAAAGTTATGTGTATTATAACTGATTTGCAGAATCATTTTGTTTCATATATATTAAATGCAATTTTCTCCTGCATTTACTAAGAAAAATGCTTGTTTTACGTCTTACATATGTTATTATGATGCCATTCTTGAGGGGGAAATTCTGTTTTAATTTTGTATCGGTTGGTCCAATTCATTTTCCATACGAATCAATAAAATGTAGCTAATGTTTTTAGCATACATTTGCCTACTTTTATGACTGAATGTATTTTCCCATAGGATTGAATGTTAAAACCATAGGTAAATTGTATGCTCAGTGCTGGGGAAAATCCTTGTGGGTTTCTCCAACTCTGAACACACATGTGAAAAGGACTGCCAAAGGAACATTAGGTTCAAGTTTGAATCAAATCTTTGCAATAATTGAATAAAGACAACAACCAAAAGCTCTCCCTTGGCAGATGTCCAAAAGCTAAAATTCACATGAAAAGTAGACCAAGATGACATTTATATCAAGCAGCATTCAACAAACAATATCGTGCCTGCAAGCTCAAAAATCTTTCATGCATATAAGTCACCAAGAACTTTTAAATTACCTTCTTTGTATATCAGTCAATGAAGCATGGACTGTAGGTCAGTATGTATGTTAATTGTTGTTTAAACGTCAACTTGAGCAATATTTCCTCTATATTACAGGATAACCGTTCATAACATTATCAATGGTGCAGAATAAATGGTATATTGTACGTTTTTGTATTTGTTTACTGATACAAATGTACTTGTATGACACATACTTGTATATTTCAAAGTACAATGTACCCTAATGTCGTAACTGCTGGTACTTATGGGTAAATACTAACCTACAAATGCAAACTGTGAATCTGGACTGAAGGATGCCTCTAGGTTTATACCTTTGTTATTCTGAAAACCCTGTAATATAAGCAATAATTTCATAGTACAATAAAGTCTGTATGACAATGCTTATGTGCTGAAGCAAGAAATTTTATTTGATGTGAAAGAAGCTTGGCAAAAATCATAATACTCGTTTCATTCTGCATATCGAGAAACAGTTAAATTGGACATTACAACCAGTTTCAACAAAACACTAAAGTCAACCCCCATTGTTTTTTTAAGTGAATTCTTATATTTCTATAATATTTCTCCTGACATATACTAACTGAGAACACAGGTACCCAATCTCACCACTTCCCGATTCTACAATTTTTTTATATAAATTTTTCTGTTAAAGTTTTGGTTCCCTGTAAAGTAAAACATTTGCTTTTTCTAACACTAAATAAAACATGAGGTTGCACACGTTGTCATGCTAGGTATACCCCCACTTGTATCATTTTACACATTAAAAAGGGGAAAATGGCTAAGTCCCGCCAAACAGGAAGTTGATATCATAAGGTAACCAAAATGGGAGACGACGCATTCCTCCTATATATAAAGTCAAATACCAAATTTCATGGGTCATAGCAACTTTTGGCTTCAAAAATATAGGAAAAATAGGATTTTTTTTACAAGAAAATAGGACAGATATAGGATTTTTTGGCGTAAAATAGGACCTTTATAGGACAATTTTACTGATAAAATTCTTTTTAAAACTGACACATTCCAACTCCTCTTTCATCTACCCATCATTACCACTACTTTTTATTTGAAAATAGCAAGATCATGGAAGAAAAAGTTTAGTGCATAACAGTTTTACTGGGTAAATATACTTGCTAAATTTTTTAATGCTCAAGCAATTAAATGATCTTTACAAGTACCAAGTTAATTCAAATCAGATTTGTAGTTTCAGAGTACACCTTTGAATGTGTTTTTCATAGGTTATATATATATATTCCCTCATGTTGACCATCTTACAAGAGGTGCAGATCTACTAATTAGTACATGACATGGCAATTTTCCTTTCTACCCAATTTTATTTGAAAACCTTCGACATTTAAATTTTTGAAATTCTGCTTAAAACTAAGGAGTGTACACAAACTTGTGCAGAGCCCTTTGGCTTCACATTTGTCCTCTATCATTTTGTACAATTTTCAGTCTATTGTTTTCTAAATGTTTTAATTTGATCTGCATCAAAAAGACAATTAAAGTTGTCGAAAATAGCCGACCGCAGGAACTAAATTTACAGTAACATCAGTCAATAGTTATGTATCAAATACAACAAATGAACTGTTCAAAATGTAGGTATCGTCGTACAAGGGAAAACAAGGTCATTAACCTCCTTTTTCATAGATGAAAACAATAGGGTTCTTAATACCTGCAACTGGACAAAGTGTAAAAAAATTCTTATTGTCAGTTTAAATAGTGGGATAAATGTTTCAATCAAAGGCCAAGGGAGGTGTTTCTTTCTATTTACTGGTACCAGAAGACTAATTAATGGACTTCTGCTGGTATTACCTAAACTAGAGGCTGTCGCTGAATGGCAGCCACTTATACCCCCGCTCACTGAACCCTGAATCAATATGGCAAGTGCAAATTTAAGTGTGTGCGGACACAATACAGTTATTGACACAGTTCAAATGTGGACACAATACAAAAATGGACACATTATATATACCCATCCCCCCCACCCGCCTTTTCCGTAAAATATTCAAAGATGAATTATCTCCCCTTGGAAATTTCATACAGCAAACATTTTATGCCATGCACATCTTGATTCGTCATGTGGTATACTACAACTGTTTCATCAAAATCCAAGCACCAGTTTATATGGACATGGGCTGACAAGGATCATCTCCTTTTTTCCAGAAAATATGCAGACAAATTATCTCCCCTTCAAAGTTTTGAACAGCAACCATATTACTTCATGCAAATCTTCAGGTGGTGCACTGTAACTGGTAACATTTCATCAAAATCCAAGCACATTTTTAAGAGGACAAGTGCTAACAAGGTTAATCCCCCTATTTTCCAGAAAATATTCAAAGGCTAATTATCTCACCTTCAAAATTTCGGACAGAAACCATATTACTTCATGCACATCTTCAGATGGTGTACTACATTCATCAAAATCCAAGCATCCGTTACCGAGAACATGCACTGACAAGGTTGAGGTACAAGGACAGCCAGGTGGATGGACGGACAAGGTAATTCCCATATATCCCCCCACAAAACTTTGTTTAAGAGGGTATAATAAGTAATTAAACCAGTTAGTAGGAATCACAAAATAAAGTCATACAATAAGTTCCCAATTTACAGTACACACAATGTGTAATAAGATTCACCTTGCATGATAAGACAAAATTTTGACAACAAAGTGGCTGTGCATGCAAGAGCAGCCCCTTTGCTATTATTCAATTTACAAAATTTTTGTGTATATAGATTTTTTTTGCTCATGATAAAAGCAAATTTTGGGTTAGGTTAGATTAGGTTAGGTCTACTGTGGACTCTGGCTCTGCGCCACTTTGTCCGCCTCTATTTCATCTAACATGTCTAAATTCATATCAAATTCGGTGTGACTTCCTGGATTTATCTTGATTTGTAAGTCAGCTTTGGGGTCAAATTTCACCTCTTGGTGTTCCCAGTACCTTTCCAATAAGATTTCAAATGGTCTCATGTCTTTTGCATTTATCAGTGATTGTGGAAGGTTATTCCATATTTCCACTACCCTGTTGGTGAAAGAGTATTTTCTTAAGTTTGTTTTACTGAATTTCTTTCTGATCTTTTTATTGTGGTCCCTTGTCCTGGAATTATGATCTAAATCAGATATATCTTGTGTAACTTCTTTGTTATACACTCCCATTATGATTTTGAATGTTTCAATCACCCCTTAATATTCTGTATTTTAAAGTTGCCATGTTTAATTTCCTAAGTCTATCTGGGTAGTCCAAGTTGTTTAAAGATGGAATAGGTTTGGTTGCCCTTCTCTGTACGTTTTCTATAGTATCTACATCTTGTGCTTTGTAATTTTATAGGTATTATAGGACAAAAGGTTCAAATATAGGACATTATAGGACATAGCTGATTTTTATAGGAAATATAGGATTGATAGGACATCTATGACCCATGAATTAATTTGAAATAAATCGGCCAATCAACAGCTGAGAAAAGTGCGACGAAAATTTTCACAATGTTCAATAAGGGGAAAAATGGCTAGTCCTGCCAAACAGGAAGTTGATATCATAAGGTAACAAAAATGGGAGACGACACATGCCCCCTATATATAAAGTCAAATACCAAATTTGAAATAAATCGGCCCAGCAGTAGCTGAGAAAAGTGCGACAATAGTTTTCACAATATTAATGTTCAACTAGAGCATGTCGAAACTGGCGTTGTCGGAAGGGCCCGCAATTTCGATCCTGAAATTCCATGCAAAAGTAAAATAGAGGTAAGTGTGGATTCACATTCTGTTTGACACACAAATGTGTTGATACAGTAATTTGCTGGATACAGTGATTTCTTGAATTTTTACCAAACCATGTCATTTCTCAGCTTCAGATTTAAAATCAAATCCTTCGAAGCTGATACAAGTCTAAAAATCTTATGAAGATAATTTGGTTTATAGTAAAAAGTAAAAGTATTGGCAAACAGGAAGTGGATGATCGACAAATTTGAAAATTGTTTACACAATACAACTCATTATTTCAAAGCTTTAGACCAAATTTCAAATCATTCCCTTCAGTAGAAGCCAAGAAATCTTTGACGGAAAATTTGGTTTACAGTAAAAATTCAAAGTATCGGTAAACAGGAAGTGGA
>MJUU01067348.1:0-10011 GCA_002080025.1 Modiolus philippinarum | reverse complement strand
CAATTATCATCCGAAGCAGCATCACTCTCCAAGACGCATCTACTGACCAAGAATGATTGATGTGCAACATGTAGTTTCTCAGATATGAACATTAACACAAACTTTAACCAGAGTCATTGAAGCATAAAATGTAGGTCAGTGTGACCCAATCATCATTCCAAGCAGCATGACTCTCCAAGACGCATCTACTGACCAAAGATGATTGATGTGCCACATGTAGTTTCTCAGATATGAACCTTAACACAAACTTTAACCAGAGTCACTGAAGCATGAAATGTAGGTCAGAGTGACCCAATTATCATCCGAAGCAGCATCACTCTCCAAGACGCATCTACTGACCAAAGATGATTGATGTGCCACATGTAGTTCCTCAGATATGAACCTTAACGCAAACTTTAACCTGAGGTGGGACGAACGGAGGGACGGACGGGCGAGATGCTATATCCCCTCCCCAACTTCATTGGGCGAGGGGATAATAAAGGGCTACGCCGAGCGCATCATGAGACGACAGCAGCATGTAGACCACTGAAATTTGCATTGACACAATAAGGAGATTGACCCAGTAATTAGCTGGACACAAACTATGGAAAATGAAAATTAACCCTTATGACTCCTTTTGGTTCCTCTTTGACCCCTTATTGCTCGGAAACTGTAGGAGCTAGGCCAAATCCATTGACAAACTACTGAAAGCTTATATCAAGAGGAATCCAAGGAAAAATCCCATCGAATTCTGATCAGTGTTCCCGCTAGCCCATTTTAGAAGGGCGCCACGCCCTTGGTGCCCTTTGCAGCGCCCCCGATGCCTTTTCAGCGTCCCTGATGCCCGATGCAGCGCCCTTCATGCCCTTAACATCACCCTTTCCGCCCTCATCCTTTAACTTCAAGATCGTATGTGGTCATTTTGAAAGTTACAAATCGGCAAACATTTGTAAATCATTATCTATTTATGGCCTCAGTAATTAGTGTTTAAATAGTTGTAACAGCTGATTGACCTGTCACTCTATGGTAATTGCCCAATTAATAACTTTATTACACCTTTCCTGTTAATTAAAGAATTATCTGAGCCGTTAATTAACTCCATCGGCAATTTAAATTGTCAGCCATTTACCTGTGCTTACCTGTAACTCTTTCTGTCACGTGCAGTGAAGGAGTTATACTTTGCATATAAAATTCTTTTTTTTTGACAATTCTTGAATGAATTAGAACATCTCAATGCAAAATAATTTCCCCTGTTCTAAATATATTATTTTATTTACCACACGTGGTTGTGGCTTTGAGTTATTTCCCTTTAATTTTTCATCTGAAGTATTTCAATTTTATTCCCTTTTTACAGCCATGCAGCATTTTTCTAAATTTGATTGATAGTCAAAAATTATTCCGCTTCAATTTCAAACAAGAAGCAAACAACAAAAAACATAATTCTTAATTATTTGCAAATAATATATTTCTTTTTATTAGCTAAATCGTATTGTCTTCATTTTAAAATATAAACTTTCAATCCCTCTTCTTAAATGTAAAAGAAGATTTCCAGTATAAAAATACTCTCTTGGCTTCCATTAGAAGATAGAACAAATTCTAATGGAAAAATAGCCAATGGAACAGAAATGCATTTTAATTCTATCTTGAAAGTAATACCATTGCATTATGATACAACTTTTGAATTAACAATTACCACACTGAAGCGCCCTTTCCATGTAATGATAAAAAAAGTTTAATAACCATTTGAGTAAAATGGCATCTGCATAAAAAATGCTCTGATTGCATGTTGTTTAACCCTACAGCTTTCTTTTGGAAATTAATGTACCTTGAGAAAATGAATGACAATGGGACAGAACTTAATAATTCTTGATCTATCTCAAAAGTAACATGTTCACAGTACTAACATATTACCAGTATATATATAAGAGGGGACAGGAGGGGTTTCTTTAACAGGCTAACAATCTTAAATTTTCTCCAAAACAGTTAACAACCAGCTGAAGCTGAAAAGAACTTGCCCCCCTCATATAAATATATATGAATATTTTTTGCTGATAGTGTTTTGTATGCCTTTTAAATTATCGACCAATGCACGTAAGTGCCCATTTCCTATTTCAGTCAGCACGCTAAAGTGCCCTTTTCAGGACTGGCGCCCTGCCCCTTTTAAATCCTAGCTGGAACACTGCTGATGAAAAATAAAAATTTCATGTAATCTTCAAATTTGCAGTTTCTCCCCCTTTTGAACCCTTAAAGCTAAGAAACGGTAAGAGCTACACTAAATCTGTTGTCATACTACCGAAAGCTTATATCAAGAGGGACCCAAAGAAAAAATCCCATCGAAATGCGATGAAAAATAAAATTTTAGGTAATCTGCAAATTTGCAGTTTTGGCCCCTTTGACCCCTTAAAGCAAAAACGGTAAGAGCTACACCAAATCTGTTGCCATTCTACAGAAAGCTTGTATCAAGAGGAATATAAAGAAAAAATCCCATTAAAATACGATGAAAAATAAAAATTTTAGGTTATCTGCAAATTAACAATTTGGCCCCGTTTGGCCCCTCGTAGCTAGGTAAGGAAACAAGTTACCAAAAAATCTAATAGCAGAGCGCTGTGTTAATTTTTCATAAGCAATCCATTGAAATAAACTGCATCAAAATCGGACAAAAAATTAAAAAAATATTTTTTTTTTGATTGGGCCCTTTTGAGCCCCATTTATCTCAGGAACGGTACATGCTACATGAAACACGTTGGCATACTCCTGATTGGAAATTTCCTCAGGAGCACACTGAAAGAAACCCCATCAAAATCTGATTAATAATAAAGATTCTACAGACGAATATGTGAAAACGCCCAATTTAACCCTTTTTGGCCCCTTTTTTAAAAACGGGTGGGGCCACAATGACCAAAACAATGCCAAGCCTTCCTTTTGTACCAAAGAAAATTATTTTAAATTTCATAAGGATTGATCCACTGGAGCTAAAGTTATTGACCAAAAACTAACGTGTTTACAGACGACGACGACAGCCCCATACCAATATACGACCGCAAAAATTTTTGCCGTCGTATAAAAACGTGGATAACTCCCCCTATTTTTTCATGCTGCACCCAGTGATATTTATTTCCAAATGCTCTTTTAGAAAATAAAATGCTCAAATTACATTTATCACCAAATCTTTCAGCTTTCTACTGATGTGGAGACAAAATGTCTCCTGATTGGGAGGTTGTCTCTGATGTTGAGAATATTGCCTACATGAACAAATGTAGCTGGTATACTTTCCACTTAATTCTGACCATTGTGTAATAGCTTAACAATAGGATAAGTTTTAAATGGTAAATTACATCCTGTAGCTGATCACTATGAAGGGTGTGGAGTACTCTGCATTTGGTTTTGATGGGTGCATCTTTTTACCACGGAACACCGCCAAACACCACCAAACACTTACAAAATGTCCACCCTACACTTAATTGGTAATAATTAACGCATTTTGAGACATTTTTAAAGTAATTTTAACCGTTTCAAGCTCTTATTTGAATTAAAAGTTCGATGTTGGCCACAATAGAAGGTAGAGTTTCTTAATTCAAGAATGATAATTCTGAACTACAACCAGCAATTATGTTGTTGTGCAAAGGAATATAGACATCGATATAATATAAATATAATCATTTTTGTTGTTAATTTCAATTATGCCGTTATTTGAATGAATAAAACATGTAAAAATTGGGCTTGTGTTTTCCAAGTCCCAATGGTGATTGGTTATTTTTCTTCTTTCGTATGGAATTGTTTGATTTGAAAAAAGAAATCTAATGTACTTCCTTTGATGTTTGATAATTTGTGCTTATTAATTATCTGGAATATGCATGTATGTGTAATTTAATGCCCACTAAATCTAAAACATTTTTTCTTCAAAAAAGAAAAAAAAAATAATAAGATGTCAATCATAGTTAATTAGTTATTGTCCTTGAAGGAACTCTTTTGTTATGTTTAACATCAAAATATTCACTCTCTATATACAAAGATTTGGGTATGTTTTTATAGCTTTGATTGACATAGATTCGGGTACCCTTTTCAATCTGAAAAATGCACACCACCAGAGTAAGTTACCCCCCCCCCCCCCNCAGCTAAACTAAAGTCATAAAATTTGACAAATGGACAAGAAGATTTTTTAAATTAAAAAAAACAAAAGTGTTAAATATTTTTACATAATTATTTATTAACAACGAAGTGGTAATAAAGGCAGAAAAATAAAACACTATGAATATCCTCCTTGTTTTGAAACCGGAAGTGAGAGGGGAGATAAATCATGTAAAACTGGAAATGGGTCAATTATACGTGGTTGATAGGGGATTCGGAGACGGAGGCAGGCAATATAAAAAAACATCTCTGGCTTCGAATCCCAAAAGGGATTAATCATCTGTATGTCAAGAAAAGTGTGCAGAAAACGACCCATCAGCTTATGAAACCTGTTTTTTGTATTTAAATGGTGAATACGTCTGCACGATGACAGCTTTGTAAAGTAAATAACAACAAAATACTTCATGCGGCAGACTCA
Source organism: Modiolus philippinarum (assembly GCA_002080025.1). NCBI lineage: Eukaryota > Metazoa > Mollusca > Bivalvia > Mytilida > Modiolidae > Modiolus > Modiolus philippinarum. Next base: position 5,486 of record MJUU01067348.1, on the reverse strand, counting down.
GATCACTTACGTTCCATTTTGACAGTCATATATGACTATTGAATCATCATCACTACTTGATATCAGTGTTTCGCCGTTAGCTGAGAAGTCCAAGTTGTTTATGCGCTCTGTATTCTCCCTAAATACTTTGGCAACTCGAAAATTTCGCACAACGTTGTCGGTCAACTTCATTTTCGCGATCGTAGGTGGCGCCCTGATAATTTACTGCAGGCTCGTATTAGGTATCCCTAAAGTGAGTTTGGAATCGTCCAAAGAACATCTTTTAAACTATTTAACGGTAAATGGAAACTATTATCTTTTGTTTGAATATCTTTCCTAATGGAAGAAAATAAGCAACAAAATATAACCTGATAATCCATGTTAAAGTTTTTGATATGCAAAACGTCGCAATTTTGGCAGAAAAGGTTGCGCTGCACATTTGAAAAATAAAGACACGTACAGATACGAGTTATAGTCGTTTACAAAGCTACTTTTTATATCATCCTATGTTCATCTTTTCCTGATCTGACTTTTTATTTTTATTTTTTATTTTTTATATTGCTTTGTGACGTCACAAAGCAATATGAAACATAAAAAAAAAATAAAAAGTCAGATCAGTAAAAGATGAACATAGGATGATATAAAAAGTAGCTTTGTAGGAAACGATAGATAATTCGGTCTACCGGAACAGTGATTTGACAGCTTTTCCTTCGACGTCAAAATGTTGACTGACAGACGTGAAACGTCATTTTTACCAAATTTACCGCGTGAAAGCCTGGTGACATATACATTTTTTGATCGATCATATCATAAAAAAAATCGTCCAGTGACCTGTTTTGACGCGGACAAGAAATGATGCACCAAACGTACATTTCTTCTACATAAGTAATGACGTCATGTATGATTTTACTTTCTTTGATATTTAGGCATGGACCATTTGATTTTCAGGGGGGGGGGCTGGGATTTTTACCCGAGCCGGAAATTTTTTTCGCCCCCTTCGCGGACCAGATTATTTTTCCCATATACACTATGCTATGAAATTTTGTTGAGCCAGGTTTTTTTTCGAATGGACAGGATCAGGACTAGATTATTTTTTTCAATCCAGATGCTGGCCAGATAATATTTTGGGGCAAAAATCAGGGTCAGAATTTTTTTTTCTAAAATAAACCAGCCTACTGAAATCAAATGGTCCGTGCCTTAATAGTAAATAGATTGCAAACGTTAAATGATTTCTAACGCCTGTCAAAATAGCAGAAACATTACTCTTCTACACTTCACGCATAATTTACGATTTTCCCTAACACCAAAAGCCAGCAGGCTATCTGTAAAACATTCAGAAAATATCCATTTTGGCGTAAATGAAAACCAAAATGGACTCCGTTGCTCTCTGGTTTACCTTGTTGTAGAGGCCACTTATAGTCTAGCAATATCAGAAAATATCTGCTTCGGCCAATGCGCGACAACTCTTGATATGAAATCAATTTACCTGTGAAAAGAGGATATTTAGACACATAATGTTTAAGATACGGTATCTTGTTTTTATGAAGTCTTCTAATTCAGAGAAAACTTTTCATTTCAACTAAAATTAAACAGTTTTCATTGCAGAGAGTTGTCGAACATGAATCTCTATTGTGGTTGCTATAGTCTATCTAGCCCCTCTGAATAGTAGGAGAAGGACACTTAGCGTTTATGGTGGAGCAACGGAGGTGACGTCATAGTCACGTGAGCGGAAGTGACGTAACCGGAAATGACGTGGCCGAAAATGACGTCACCCGGGAGTGATGTCACAGGAAGTGACGTGTCCGGAAGTGATGTCATTCCAATGGGACCAATGAGAGCGTTTCCCATTGATTTGAAATTCAAATATTCAAAATGGACCCGCCCGATTTAAAGTCGTTACATGTTTCAAACGGACCAAGTATTACTGCGTAAAAAAGGGGAGTGACCGTCAATTCTTCACTACTATATTTAACTGCGATTTCCAGAGTTACCGGGGTAACTGTGAACTCTTACGACGGTTGGTGAAGGTTTCAAGGTCCTATCTTACCGTTTTTTATTTAAATCGGGACCCGACAATTCGGGAATTACCTAAATTTCAATTTTGTCTAAGTCAAGTACTAAAGAGATAGGACTTTATGGATGTCACCAATCGATCTAAAAGCACAAAGATACACCGAATACATATATAATATAGCATGTCTTTAGTACTTGACTTAGGAAAAATCAAAATTTGGGCCCTTCCCGAAATTTTGGATCCTCATAACACCCTCCTATTAGATATAGAGCTTAACACATGTCACCAACTGTTTCAAAAGCATAAAGTTACCCCGAATACATATATAACATGTCTTTCGGTTCGTAACAGTTGGGTTTGAATTTGATCTCCTTGTTTTGTCAATGATCGTTTAATCTTCTCTTGAAAATGTTTATTGTTTTAGAATCTACTACATCTGTTGGTAAGATATCCCGGGGATATCATAAATGAGGCCCGTCATGGGTTTCTTGATTACCTGATTATCAGGGCATTTTTTTAATGATTATTTGATTACCAGGGCATTTATTTAATTATTATTTGATTATTAGCTTGCGTTTTTATATACTGTTTGATTACTAAGCCAAAAATTTATTGATTACCAAGGTAAAAATTTAATGATTATTTGATTACCAAGTCAAAAATTTTATAATTATTTCATTCCTAGGACCCCATGAGGACCCTCATAAATCTCATTGATAAAAGGTTCTTTTCTATAAAGGTGGTAAAGGGTTATTTTCGTTCAACGTACATAACGATTATTTTTTTATCGCGTGCGCATTTTCAGCAAATTCCACAGTTAAAAGAAAGAATTGTGTCCCATATCAAGGAAGGGAAACTTCACCAGTACTTGAGGAAACTACATCTACATGGTTGGTTGGTGTCAGAGTGGCTCAGTTCTGACCAAAAAGCAACCGATTGTATTGCGACAAGATCAGCCAAAAGTTCTACAGGGGCTATCTTTGACTCAAAATTGTCATTTTATGTTTTTCGAGTCAGCAATCGATTCAAATATTGTGAATGTGAACGGGGTCATATATGAAAAAAGATATTCATACGCTATTATTTTACCTTCAATGATTTGTATCACCCATCGGGATAAAACAAGATGATATCGCATGGATTTGAGACCTGTCAATCATAAACTCTATTATAAAATTCGTCCTTTTTCAAAATTTTTGAAAGCGATTATCGAGTTTATTGTAATAAATAATAAAAACTTAACCATTATAAATCATTGTACCCAAACTCCTTCGATCCTTAATTGGTAAATAACAAAAACATAGATGAATAAATGGGTGAACATGTGCCAAGTTGGCACGGGAAGCCTGTAGTACTATAATATAATTTTTTTTCTCTAATGATATGTCAAATTTAAACCGGTTTCGACCCGTTAGATAAATTTTCTTTATTCAACGTATGTTGAATAAAGCCCGTGCAATTTCCCGCCAAATCTATTCGGAATACAATTCTCGGTGTTTATCATTTATCATTAGAGAAAAAGATTACACTACTTTACCCCGATTATTACCATATTTTATCCACTAGAGTTAGTTAAATTTAAAAATTTTAAAATGCTCGGCAAGCCTCGCAATTAAAATTTTAAAATTTAACTATCTCTAGTGGATAAAATATGGTAATGAACGGGATCTTGTGGTGTAATCTATGTATATCTATTTTCTTTTTTAGCGACATTTGTACAATCAGATTTAATACTCAGTTAAATGTACTACATTCAGAAAAAATCGGAAGGAACAAGTTGTTCTGACAAGGTGTCGAATCGGACATACACGAACAACTCATGGTTATATTTTAAATAAAGAAGACCGACCTGAGTGTATTATATGCAATTGTGCTTACACAATACAGCATGTTTTACTTGACTGTGTTGATGTTGCCGACATACGTCGCACATTTTATACAGCCGATTCTCTTAAAGAATTATTTACAAACGTCGCAGGCGACAAAATTATTCAATTTTTAAAAGCTGTAAATATGTATAGTGAAATATAAGTTTATATTATCCAAGTTTTAAATTTCATTAAATCTGATCTATTTATTTTAAATTGTTTAGCGTACGATTTTATCTTTAAGAAGTTGTTTTATCTGTACATAGCCATACGTTTTATATGATTGTTTTAGTTATATATGCATTATATCATCAACAGTTCACGCCACGATATAGCTGAAATATTGCTGAAGTTGACGTTAAACAATAATCAATCAATCAATCAAACTATTATATGTCAGCATATGTATTTGAGGAACAATTATATCTCATGCAAACATTGATTATAAATGTAGTTAGTATCAACAGGGACATATAATTATATGTCTCTGGTATCAATCATCAGAATAATGATAATAATATAGTGTTGCCCTTTTGGTTTTTGTTCATTTATCTAACTGCGTGTGGTAAATGAAAGGATATAGAGTAAATGCACATGAGACAAAGTCTCTACAAAGCCTACAAATACATGGTAAAAACAAGCAAAGGAACAACGCTTTTATTGTTGTTCTTCATATTGAAATCACCATGGACCCTCGACAATGAGCTTTGCTCATACCTCACAGTAAGTTCAAGACGGCCCTATATGTATCTATATGTCTCTTTTGATAGGTAGAAGGATTAAAACTAATATTCAACGGCTTAAGCGAAGATTTTTTTCCACATCAGTTAGAACAATTATAAAATATATGGACCGTCGTACCTGGGACTAATATATTAGTCCCAGGTCGTACCAAGAAAAAATGATACATCAATGTTTCTGTACCAAAAACGTTGAGCACAGGTATTCCTTAACAAATAAAACTACCAAATGTTCCTATGAGAACAAATTGTGGGCCCCTTTTTATACGACCGCAAAATTTTGCGGTTGTATTATGGTATATGGCGCGGGTACAGGTCAACTCGTACCTTTTCCAACTCGTACCCTACCAACTCGTACCTTTTCCAAATTTCATATCGAAATTTAATTTTGTCCAATTTTTATTTAATTTTTGCATTATCTAAAAACAATTTGTCTAATTTTTATTTAATTTTTTCATTTTCTAAATATATTGCTTTTAATTTATGATTAACAATTGCCGACAAAGGCTACATTGGACTTTATCTAGCTGGTCAATTTAGCAGTAATGGTTTCCTTGCCTTAGCTGATTGGCACTTGATTAGTACATATTATTATTCATTTATATTTAATTATATTTATCCTAATCTCTGTACCTATGTAATTACAATGGTTTATAAGAATAAAGATATATATATATATGATGGATGCAGACTGGGATGTCTAACTAAATTAGTATAATTAGGACTAATTATTTCTTGCTGTTTTTGTCACAATTTGCAATAAAAACAAAAATTGGTATCTCTATGAAACGTATGAATATATTTACATATTTGAAAAATTATTTCAAATGTCTTCATAGAAAATGAGAAATACTTGTTGCAACATAGATTTCCTGTGGAAGAAAA
>MJUU01067347.1:260387-306434 GCA_002080025.1 Modiolus philippinarum | reverse complement strand
TGAAAAACTTTTTACCTTCTGTTTACATCTCAGTTCTACTATTTTTGAACATTACATGTATTTACAGCTGCATTAGTTTTAAACAAAAAATACTTTTCAGTGCTTAAACGATTTTCCTCTAAAAATTAGAAAGAATCTTTTTGTTTTACCAGTAGCATTATCGGGTTATAGTGCCAATTTTCTTAGAATGTTATAGGTTTCTTTTTGCACATAGATTTTTTACCATACCAAGCTCTCATCGGGGGTAACTTGACTTCAATCTGACGGGGTCGGCATAAGGTTTAAACCCAAAATTCGAAATTATTCAGGTCATGCGAAATTTTAGACCAGAATTTAACATAAGAGACGAAAATGATGAACCAGACTTATCCATATTGATATATAAAAGCATACTGATTTCAATATAAACGAGTTTATTTCTATGTTTTGCCTGAATTTCTATGGTCAATTATTTTAGAACAAAGTTGTCACGGTCAACAGGGAATTAGACGCTAAATCTCTAGAAATTGCTAAAATGAACATGTATACCAGAAATATCATCCCAAAATTTTGCATGAAATTTCTCGTGCGTACATAATTTATGAAGCAGGGATTCTGCTATGATAATGCCATGTTGTGACTGAAGATGCACAACACATTTAATTGCAAACTGGTGACGATGCCAAACCATACACGATGTGCTGTACACTGGCGACGATAACACAAATAGAAATACCGACTCTATTATTTATGGAACTGCTTCAATCAAGGTTAACGGTAACTGGTACTGATATCTGTAGTATTATAGAGTAGACGATATGCTCTTTATAATTTTTTTTTTCATATTAACAGAGCACTTATACGGAAAACTAAACATCTTTACTTTAGACTTCAAAATGCAAGTCATGTCATATGCATAGTTATTGACAACACAGCACACGAGATTGTACACAAACACATCTATAAATATGGTCATTTACTGAAAGTACTACACGTGTGTACAGTTGAAAATTGTTGATTAATTCAATCAACATTACAGCTGTGTCAAATTAACAAGATCATAAAACAAGTATATTTGATTACCTGTACTAAATAGGAGACATCGATTTACATGTGTTTAAATAGTCCTTGGCTAAATAAAGTCAAATTTGTGTGATTGTTTCCAAAAAAACGTTATTTATTTCAACAATCTTACAAAGGGTGCTGGCCTAGTGAATGCAAAATATGCACAGAATGTTTGTGCACTGAACTGAAGATTTGAATAAAATCAAGGCAACTAAATTTCATACTCAGTTCCAATCAAAGCACCCCTTAAAAATTAGATAGCATGACCTTTTTTTTAAAATTTTTAAAATGGCTTTAGTGTCCACCAAGTCATGATTTACATGTACATGGAGCTGTACTGGCAACAGTCTTGATAAGATATATCAGACATATAATAGCCAAGGATATACGAGCAACATGTATAGCCTACGTTGTTAATTTCTTTCTAACAAATTTCTCTGGAGTACTCTCATATTTTCCCTGTCATGCATCTCAGTAAACCACATAAGGTATACAAAGGACAGCTATTTATTTAACATCAAGATACTGAAGGAGAGCATTTTTACATACATATTTATTGTTTATTTCTGACACATAAAATTTAAGATAGGTATGATACCCACTAAATGAACATATCAAATCTATTCAAAGTGATAAATTAATCGCTACCTATAACCTGGAGTACACACTCCGGTAAGTACCCTAGTAAAATTTACGAAAACTGTTGCCTGCTCTGTGAAGACAATATTTTTTCAATTGGTTTGTTATTTTTTCCGCATTTAATGGATGTTGCGAATACATTAATACATAGTATCTATAGTTTATAAGTTGTATAAATAATGCTTCTTTACAAAGGCTCAATATTTTTGAATTTGTTGGTGCATAAGTGGTTCTCAGTGTTGTTTTTTGACATTGTTTGAGGAAAATGAGTATATGATATTCACTTCTATATAAAAAACTAAAATATTTTGCATTATTATTTCTACGCAAAACGAGGTCTATATTTGAGATAATTTCCTACACCATTCGACACGAAATTGACTACATTTACCAAATGCATAAAATCTTCTCGAAAACTGTGGTAACAGGTCATATGTTACATACACTGTCATAACAAAATCAAATCGAATGCATTTTCATACATATAGATAACAGATTCAGCCACTGAACTTACCACTTATATACAATTTTGACGGTTTTTCTTTAGTTTTTTGTTGAAATTCGTTGTATAGGACACCCAGAACCGAAAAAAAAAACTAACTGCTGTTCGGAAGGCCAAATAACTAAATACCGAAGTAACTGTGAATTTAAATTCTGCATATGTTTATTCATTCGTAACCAAAAATTTTTTGGTTCTTGGTGTATTTGTGTAGTGACTATCCTCTCACACACTGTAAAATAGCTACAATGGACACAAAAAGCTATTCACGGCAATGTTCGACTGCTTATAATCTAGAAAACATACAAGTGTAGCATATATTACTTTTATTTTCAAGAAGTACATTTACTAGAGACCACTTTACTCGATTTTCGGCAACATGCATCTGAGCATATTCTGAAAATGACTCAACATAGGAACAAATTAACGCCTTAATGATCATACTTCTTTGTAAATAAAGAAATTAGTGTGGCAATTTATAATTTTAATCGCGAATTGGTTTAAGATGTATTTTTGTTGTGTACATGTAAAGGGATATGGAGTAAATGTACATCAGACAACAATCTTATATATTCACCATAGTACCCGCAAAACAAGACACTCTTGTCGACGTCTAAACAGAAAAAAATATTCATATCCCTTTGCAGATTTAACACTCCGTCAGATCTGTATGCATGTACGATTTTGAATGGAGATAATTATTTCCTTTTAGATAATAATTTTTAATACATTAAAAAACTTTTATAAGTCGGTTTTCGAGCTAACTTAACTATGCTTTGGGAAAATGACCGGGAAGTTTTTGACCTGTAATCAGCAAAATTAAGAAATAATTCGTGAAATACTAAACTATCTTGGCTGCTAAGGTTTTGACGATTTGATATTCATATTCACGGGGGAGTGGGAACTTTTGTAAATGAATAATTTAATCTTGGTGTCAATTATAATAGATGTTTAATTTTAATTTGAAGAACTAAAGAATATTTTTTTATGCAAATGCATTTTGATGTGACATTTGATGTGAATAAATAATTTTTGAAATTCTCATGAAGACGAATATTTTTTTGTAGGCGAAATCGCCAAAACCACACATTCTAAAATTCAAATGGTCGTCCCCTAAAAGCAATTAAATATCATATATACATATATTTATGGTGCTGACAAGTTTAATGAAATAAACACGAAACTTTCCTTTTGAATGAATAAATAACGTTGAATGCAGATATTTCATGTATTTCTGATACCATCACCGGAAATTTTAAATGTCATGAAGTTTCGTATGTAATAGCTATGTTCCCGTTCTATCTATCTGCAATTTGCGGCTGGAAATTAAAAAACAAACAAACAAACAAACATTTTGCAAAATAAATATTGGCAACTGAGTTCATCTAAAGATAAAAATAGTTTATTTTTTTAAATACATTAAAAAAAATAAATAAATAAATATCCATGAACACTATTACAATTTATCTATAAAATAAGATTGATTTTGAAAATTTTAGATAATTATAGATAAAAGGAATTAACTTGTACATATACGGTAAAAAAATCACTGTTATTAACTGAGTTGCACTGTCACAATCCGCCACAGTGCAACACAGTAGTCGTAAAGACTGTCATTTACTATATGTTACTGTTACAGTACTGGACAGTTAATTACAGTACTTGGGTATTACTGTTAATGACTGTCCCCGATTGGCAGAGTTCTTGACAGTACTTAATAGATATTTCACAGTACTACCACAGCAGAGAACAGTGAATGACAGTGAAAAAATCACTGTTCCTGGTATGGACAGTACTTTTTTCTGTTCATAGTGTAAGCGGGTAGTTTCGAATCTGTAAGTCAAACAATTATGGATGTGAATTTCATTGACACGAAATATATAAGTTGATACATATTGTATTAAAATAAGGTTATATTTCGTGCCGAAGTCACGAACGTATTACCAACTTAAAAACCCGGTATTTTCGAAAATGAGGCAGTCAGCTTTGTATGTACAAATGAAAAATGATAGGAGAAGATATTGTGCCAAAGTCCCGAATAACATTAACAGATTGATCAAACTGTGGTACTGGCGGCACTAACAATAATAACACACATAAATAACAGTCAACAAATAAACATTGTTCCATTGCTTATTATTACCATGTATTTGTAGAGACATTGTCCCATTTGCATTTACTCCATATACCTTCATTGTTAATTGAATCCCAATGACAACCCGTTCATTATTAGGCAAACATCACGTGAATTCGATCAAGTTGTATTTTCTTTTTTATACGCTCCAGAGCATAAATGATATTTCTGTCCTTAGCTGAATTTGGCTTTACATTTAGATCATATTCAGGTTAAATGTTCTCTATCAGGTACTAAACATCTTTGATTTTATGATCTTTCCAAACGTTTAGATTTTATCTGCATTGAAGAGACATAAGTTGTCAAAATGCGGATATACAGAATTTAAATTCACAGTGACTTTGTTAATTAGTTATTCAAGGCTTTCCAAATTAATTATAATGAAGAAATAAGTAAAGAAATTAAATAAATATCTAAACATCAAAAATCCTCTGCCATGAAAACGGTGAGAGTGTATTTAGGGAACTTGAGCACACCTGTAAAGTTTTACAAATTGCTTTTGCGAACAAACTTATTTTGATATAATTAACTCAATTTCAAGTATTTGCAAGTGATGTGAGAAAATAATATTGGGGGACTCAAATATTAATATTTCCACTGCTTCGTAAAAGTTATCAAGGCAACGCGAAATATGTTTTTGAAGAACTTTAATTTGCATATGTTATTTAACCCCTGCATTTACACATGTTATTTAACTTTACTGCAATGTTTTTTTTTGTTTCGTCATTATTTTATGTGATGTTGATATTTTAACTATTTATTCTACCTTATGTTTGTTTTTTTAAATGGTTCAACGTGACTTTTAGAAAATACATATCAGCAATACCGTGGCTGCCAGTGTTAGTTGCAGATAAGTGAAATGTTTTTTTTCCTAAAATGTACTGAAAACCTGTTATATTTTGAATATAATTGTACACTATAGGTTAATATGGAATGATGTCGACATTCATTTCAAAGGTAAAGTATTTAGTTCGTTTCCTTCTTACTGGTATTGAGACAATGTTTACCTGCTGTTAACTACGAAGAGTTCTTATCTCGGTAGTGCCCTATAATTCACACACAAAAAAGTAATTAAAGGGATCCCGGATTTTATAATATGTGTACTTGTTTTTTTATCCTTAAATTTGCTTAAAATTCAAAAGGATACCAAAAAGCATCGCCAAATTTAAAATTAGGATAAAAATAGAATCATTAAAAAAACATTTTTAAATATGAGAGTTACAGACAATAGGAAAAATGAAAGGATATGGAGTGAATGTACATGTGACAAAAACGCACACGATACATAGAGAAGTCCAGTTTATCAAGGACAGGGCTTTTATTCCTGTCTACATCTTGATGTCGCCTGAGGGTCTTCAACTAGAGGTGAACAATATTCACCCCCTCAAGCGAGAACATGAAGGCCCCTAGCGTGCACTTAAGCGGTATTCTTGACAAAAATTATATCAAGGTCACTCCCTTGCTCCCCACCCGCCATGGAGTGCCAACTTTGGCGATGCTGAGGGTTATCCAGCTGAAAGCACCAGGGTTACAAGAAGAGAATAAAAATGTTGAGCAACATCGATCGTAGTATTTTTACCTACAAACAGTAACACTGGCAAAAGTAAAAGATAATTTATATTTTCAATTTATCGATTAAAAAAAAAACATATACTAGCTTAAATCATAAAAGTGATGTACACCCGAACAGAGAACCACGTTAATTCCTTAAAATGATTTATTTCATTATAAGTATCAATTATATCGTGTTTTGCATATGTAATAAAGCCGGCAGTAAACTACTGATTTTAGCATACCCACGCTAAAATGAACAATTATATGTACCTACACAAACCGTTATCAGCCTTGTGAATGTTCGATAACTCTGATAGGATGTAAGCAATAAACATAAAATGGCTATATTAGCCCGGGCTGAGAGTTATCAGCCTGGGTATGTTCACAATCTGGTTTGAATATTTTACGAAAGGATATGGAGTAAATGAACATGAGACCATAGCACATGTTAACTCCAACTGCAATAATTTTAATGAGCTGTATGGCCATTTCGGAAATTTATTCCTCATCAGCAGCACTAGAATCCAAAGAAAGGAAATCCATAATTTCAAAAGATGTATGTAATAGACATATTAAGACATGAACTTTTTCATATCATCGGGCTAATATGGGAGTCTCGAGATGATAACCGTGCTGATATGGAAAAGGCCACGTATTCTACTCATTGCGATATATAATTGCCTATCATTTCCCTGTATCAAGTTAGCTTGGATAATATACTGAGTGCCAATGAAAACGCAACACTTACTTTTTCAGATTTTTTTTTCGAACAAAAAACAATTTTCAATAAAGGTAACTGCCAATTTACTTGTTATTACAAAGGTTTAAAAATAAACAATTTTCCGCATGACTGATTTTTGAAACCACGCTTCCTGCAATACATGGTATGAAATGCACAAGAATGTGGTTTTGGCGCGAATTTAAGCATGTTTGGTTTTCTTTATTGTCCACTACAAAGCTTAATCCCCTGAAAACATTTTCCATCTCAAAGTTTTGGGACCGGTTTTCATTTAATCAGTGAATGATAGGGACTTTAAACATTTACTGGGTTGTTTCTCAAAATGCAATGTTTTCCCATTTTGGAACCTTTTGGCAACATTTTTGCATATTTTCAAATCTTTTTGATGTTTAGAATTGAATTACTCAAAAATCAACATTTTTTTAACCAAAATATTCAAAACATTGCCATTTTTGACAAAATATGAACTCAGAATTTGAAGAAAGAGGCATGTTTTCTTTAATTTTTCGTCTGTGTTATTGAATTGTTCACACAATTTGGGATTCCTTATTTTGACCACTTAATCAAATTTTGATGCTGTTGCAAATTTTCAAGAGTGGACTGAAAGATGCAAAAAATTAGGAAGACACTTGGCTAAGTAATTTTGCAAAGAAAAATTCTTTCGTTCGACACAGATTTCTAAAGCATAAATATCAGGTGTTGTGTTTTCATTGGCAGTCAGTATAGTTTTATTCAGTTTGACCATATGCACCTAACTAGGGGAGATAATCGACAAATGTTTCTCATTCAACATTTATGAGTGAGTTAACGTATACGTCACCCATGTATCTGGACCATATCCCTTAAATTTCATTCTTTAAAAAAAATGGTAGTTATCATCATTATTATATTCATTTTTTGACAATTCCAGTACAAATTTTACATTTTACAATTTCATTCTTTCAAAAAAAAATGGTAGTTATTTTCATAATAATATTCATTTTTTTTTACAATTCCAGTAGAAATTTTACATCTATGTGAACATTTAATACAAAAAATTAACAATTCAATTTTACCATTATTTTGCATTTGTTTATAATGTTTGTTTTATATCCCTTTACCGAGTACTTTAATATCAAATCTCAAAATTGCTGAAAATGGTATTAAAACAATAAATCAATCATTCTGGTAACCAAAAATTAACAATTTCAATTAATAGGCAGAAATGATAAGATAATAATATTGACATAGTGTTCATTAAAAAACCGTAAATGTTATGAAATTAAAACTGAATACAAGAATATTATTTGTGCCAGTATATTCTGGCATAAGCGAGTTCAAGAGGGTTCATAGGAATTGAAAACACTCCTGCTTCTAAAAACATTTTCAAATTTCGTGCAGAGTTCAGGCTAAAATCGTTATAAACTGATAAAATATCGACTTGAACCCACCTGAAACCCCTTTTATCCAAGGATGGATCAGCCATGGTGGTAGTCAACTCTTTGTGATACTCCTTATTGCTGTATATTTTAGATATCATGCATACTGAATATATTCTCAATGTAATTGCTTGTTTCTTGTAAAATTAGTTCAGGAAGAATAGAATTTTTACTTCTGATTACTAAAATTGGCTGAACTACTTTTATATTTTCTAGTTTATCCCTTATATCCCATTTCGACATTTGTTGCAAAACTGTACCACAGATTCCGGATTTTGAAGGAACTGATTTTCCGGAAACGTAATGGCGATAGATTTTAAAGGAATATGGTTTTTAAAAGGCAATCCAACAAGTTCAAATGCATCTGAAATTACTACAGGTATGCAGCTTGGGGCTAACGCATGGTAGAACGCATGATATGTTGGTGTATCACCAAGCATTACAAAACAAAATTTGCTCTTTGACCAACCAGATTTCCATTTACTAAAAGGAATGTCATATCCAATTTCACCAGGTAACTGTTTTCTTATCGGTAATTGGTGTAATTCAGTCGCCCCGAACAAAAAAGAGGATGATTTGATATGATACCAAACAAAATTTGGTCTGTTCTGCCATTCCGTGTAATTTTGGGTAACGATCTGTAATTCAATTGGTGTCTCGTACGGGACGACAATACTTCTCTTTGTCGGCTCCCATTGCATTGAGAACATTTTCCTGGGTACACGTTTAGTACTTTCATACGACAAAGAGTTCTCCCATTTTGACATACCAAAATACTCAAAGCGTGTAGCGGTAACTTCAGAAATCTTGGACAACCATTCATCTGATGCAATGAGTCGTTTCCATGTCCATACGCTTAATTGCCAAGCATTGGGCAATTGTGATTTGTTTGCTGTTTGAATGTTAAAGTTGAGAGGGCTTGTCTTACCGTCCTTACAATGTTGTGTTTAAGATTACCACCACCAATATTATCCGAAAGGGACATATAATCTTTAAATGTACGTTCAACATTTGCCACAATCGGCTGGTTAACTTTTCTTTGGTATGCAGCTCTGTTTTTTTCCAAGAATATAATTTCGTCAATTGCTGGTTGTGGATGTAAAATATCATAGAATATGAAAGCATTTGCATTAAACAATTTGAAAACGTCTTTTGTTCCATAGTATATCGGTATTGCTCCAGCTTGAAAAGCATTCAATATTTTTTTCTGTTATGAGCCTTTTGCGCTCTCTCTTTCCATCACAAGTGCAAATCGGAATTTCGTCATCACATGAACTGTATTGTTGTTATCATTGAAAATAGAGTACATGCTATTGGGCGAAGTACCATTCAACAGGGAGCAATTTCTATTCTCAACTGGACGATCAAAACCGTTCATTATGGCAATTCCAGACAAGATGTTAAATACCTTTATTTCTATATCAGACAGTAGTTGGAGTGAAAAATTAAGAATGAACGATTTTCTGTAAGAATTTGTCTATGTTGTAAAACATTGATATGTATATTTTTGTAATACAAAGAAAACACAACAGCAGAAAAGAACATTTCAATGTGTTCTACAATTAAATCGGTTGGTGTCGGATATTTAACACCAGCATATACAACTTTTTTTCTCTGAAACGCCGGGCAAATGTAGAATCCCGTTACCATTATCTCCATACAAAATAATACCTTCAAAGTTGTATGCATAACTACAGCCACACACAACGATAAGAATATCTGCCTTACTTGTATTTTGTCCTATATAGTTAATTATGTCAGTATTTGGGTAACATGGCAAACTGGTTTGCAAGAGGACATTTCAAACTAAGGTAACTGTCACAAACATACACGTATCCAATAGGTATCGCAAATTGTTTCAGTGTGACTGAAACTTGACAAATAGCTAAGTACCGAAGTTACTATGAAATCAGTTGACAAAATGAAAATTGTGGTCAGCCCTCCTACAAGCAAGATCATCAATTTTCTTCTTCAAAGTCGGATCATTATTCTTAGATTTTCTAATTAAAATGACATGAAAAACTATTAAATAATTTCTAAAATTTAACAAAAATATCAAAATTCCATGATAAACAAGTTTGTTGATTATGTTTTTTTTTCCTATTGAGTTAAATTTTGGAAATGTTCATCAAATCGGTCAGGTGTTGGTTAAATTTGCTGGGAAAGTAAGTGAGAACCAAACTGTCAATCCAAAACGAATATTCAAAGGATAATGGCAACATCGAAAATAACAAACAAACGGAGAAATAACATGAGTACGGCACAGAAAAAAAATGAAGACACACACATAATGATGAACAACACGGACCCAATAAAAAAACCATCGTTGAGATCAGGTGCACCGGTAGATATCCATCCTTTGCTTCTTATCAGACACCCGCCATGTTCAACATATTAAATCTGGTAGTAAGGTCAAATCCATTAGAAGAAACAACAAAATATAAGCGTTTCTTTTCCTTATTTCTATAAACATGGATACAGATATTGGAAACCCTGACTATCTCTAGTAGAAAAAAATGGTAATAAACGGGAACTTGTGGTTTAATCTATATTTCTCGGTATATTATAAAAATAAATTAATTTCAAAAGTCTTCTCAAATCATACCTATCATATTGCCATATTAACAGTAACAGTTGTTGTTTTAAAAACTGACTAGACCTAATCTTGGGACTAACATTTTAAGATTAAATAAACTATCCAGAGAAGAAAACAAGCGTGGTTTCATGCATGTAACCAATTATCTTGTTCACTGATGTTTTTTCACGACATCTAAGGTTATGGTCGAAACTAAAAAGCTTCAAAAATGACTTTGGCTTTCTAACAACTATACCTTGCAGTAAAAATCTTCACTACACAATATTTAAATGAAATCTAGAAATGACAACGTATAAAAAATACACTTTCTTAATTTGCAACATATGGTACATATGGTACATATATGCAGTATATAATTACTTATATTGAATTATATATTTGCATCTTACAATGAATATTTTCCTTTCACAGGATATCGGAGAAATCTTTTGAAAAAGATAAAAAAGAACAATTGAATGTTTTATCTATATTTTGCTTCTAAATGCAGACGAGAGGCAAATATTCATTCTAACCATATCTTTGAATAAAAAAACATACTGCGGATAGACGTATTACCGGAATCACAAAACCTGACTTTTCAACAGCAAATCAACTGATGATACTTCAGTTTTTTTAAGAGGCCCACACTGCCCGTGCTTTAGTTTTTTTGGCGTTCCCTTTCATGTTAAATTTGTTTATTTGTTTTTTTTTGTCAAATTGTGTCAATTCGTGTACGAAATGAATTGCAGTGTTTTTTTTATGTTGGAATCCCCCTTTCGGTATTTGTTTGCCGATGCATTACGCTATTTTAACTTAATGTATATATGTAGAATGGTCGTTACTTTATATTCTAAATTATTAGAGAATCAATCATATATCAATAGTTTCATAATTCCGTGAACCACAACACTTTAAATAGAAGTATAACTTCGAGATTTTTATTGATGAAGACGATACTGGAAATTTTGCGAGTAAGAATGAAGTCCGGAAATCCCGGTAAGTTTGAAAATCCCCTCGTCTTGAAAAAATGACCAAACTCCATGAAAATTACGTGGTTGTCAATGCCGACAAAGCTATTTGCAAAATACTTTTCGTGTGTCAGAAACAATGCCTTGTTAAGGAGATCGGTGTCGACAGTTCATCATGAAACCGTACCTATGGCTTTACTACAATATCGAGGACCAGGATTGTCTACAATGACTCTCCAAGTGTAGCATTCTTTGGCAGTAAAAGCCAATGTGGAAAACAATCAACAACCTTCTGTGTACCCCAACTTTATAAGAATCCTTACAAACAGAGATTTATTGCGGGGTCGTCTAGATGCACAAATTAACCTCTTCCACAGCTCCACACTACTTTATTGACTGCAGTCATAGACGTTCTGAAAAAAACCTATGTTAAAGCTTAAACCAACAGCAGCGTGAATCAGATGTGGATTCTTCAAAATCATAAATATCTGCGTATTAATCAGCTATCTTCAACCTGTCTCATGAGTTTCCATAGAATTCAAACTTTTTATTTTTGACTATTTTTGCAACCATGCCACACATTAAGCTAAAAGCGGTAATTGCCGATTTAATACATAGCTAAAAGCGGTAATTGCCGATTTAATACATCAATGTTATTGTACTAAAAATGGAGAAAGCAGATTCGCCTTTTCAGTAGTAAGGAAAGACTGAACAATATCATAGTCAACGGAAACCATGTCCTTAGCTACCTGTAAGTAGCTGCAAGCATTTGTCAGGACAGTACCCATGTGTATTGTCTTTATGATTTATGTACTTCATTAGAAAGGTACTCTTCTTGATAAGTTGGACTTTTTTCTAGTTTGATTTTTCTCTGAGTCTATTTGTGTATTTATTTTTTAGCCATACACCACACATAGTGTAACGGTTTAGATCCAAGAAAACGAGTTTAACACCAATTTTTGCACCTATCCCAAGTCAGGAATATGTTGGTCACTGGCTTGTCCTTGTCTTCTTATTAAATTTTAGTTTTCTGATATTTGGGTTATTGGATGTGGTTTGTTTCCATTGCTTTATCCACTTTTTTACCCTTTTGGGGCCATTTAGGGCTTGCTATATGGTGTGAGGTTTCTCACTGGGTTGAAGACCTTTATATTGCTTTTTGGGTCGTTTTAATCCGGTGATTGGATGTTGTCTCCTTGCCATTTACCCCATTTCCTTTCTTTTTCATATAATTTTGTTGAAAACAAAACTGAAGAAGTACAATGAGGCTGAGTAATTGTAACAAAAGCTGAAATTAAAAAAAATGAAAATTTGAAGTCTGGGTTGGACCTTAAATTAAAGATTTTCTTTAAACTTATACTGGGATGATCATTTCCTCTAACCGTCTTCAACTTTTCAATAGCAATTGCTGTAGAGTTGCTACAGGACGCTACTGCAATGGAAACGGAGGTTTGGCACGTCATAAGACCGGTTGAAGCCAACATTTCTTTTGAAATGCCTGTACCGAGTCTGGACTGTTGTGGTCGACAATTTTCCGGTGGTTTCCAAATGATTTGTGTCATTATCTCATGGCCATCGGCTCTTGAAAAGTCTGTTCGGAAATTACATATATATTAGGTCAAAAACAAGCTAATCAATGCCAAAAATCATAAATTCAATAAGACATATTCAATAAGAAATTTCAGTAAATATGTATAATTACTAAATCCCATAGGAATTACACACAATTCTTAATTCTGACCAGTAATTATGCACAATTACTGATTTTTCCGAAAGTATTTCTACAAGTTTACTGAGTTGATTTCAGTAAAATTGTATAAAAATTTGAAACATTCAAGGGGATAAACGTTAATACTTTATGCAATATAATGAAATATTTCTGAATATCTTCTTGAAATCTACAGATTGTAACTACATATGACCTTAAACAGTGATCAAGCAATAATTTTATAAACTATTTAATTGGGAGGACAAGCTATATTTGACTTCAAATTATCAGTGTGGGGAAACATTTAATTCCTGAAAAAGATTTTTGTTGATTTGCTATTGTACATAAAGGGAACATTATTTCGAACATGCAAATGCAACTACATGTACATTGATAATGAATTAACACATCATTAACTTTTTTGGCAGTATTCGCCCAAAGGGTATGAATGTAAAAAAAAAACAGTTCTATTCATAATTATTTTCATCTGTCTGTTATATCTCATCTGGTCTTTTACTATTATTATTATCATCATTTCAATTATTTACATTTACAATTTTACATATACATCTCAATAATAACATTTATATTGATTGACAAAGTCCGATATATTGCATATATGTGGTGTACCTTTATTTACTATCCTGGTTTCGATTAGGTTAAAGATCAGCGTGTTTACAATTCAGTCACGCATGAAATTTACTGAGTAGTTCTATCGGCCATTTGTGTTTGACACGTCTACTCTCTACTTTCCTTGTCCCTATACACAACTGATGAAGGTCTTAGTGACCGAAACGTTTGGCCCTTCTTTTTACTTTTTAAGCCTTTTATGGTGTTTTATCATTATTATTTGTTTTTGACATATTTTTACCTTTTAATCGTGGCTTACCACACCTACATTTTTTAATTTTTCGCACATGTACATTGTTCATGAAATGTAAGAACAAATATCTATTCGGGTAAGAGACGCCTTAAAAACTTCATGGCAATAATACAGGAAAATTTGGGAAAAATACCGTTCGGTGACTTTGCATGGCATATACATGGCTACTTTCGAATTCAGCATTAAATCATTTCTAGTTGACAGACTCACTATTTCATAAAAGGGGTTCGGGGTCTCCAGTTACAGAGCTACCGTTAGCGTCCAAATGTGGTGGATAGGGGAAAGTCATGTCTTTGCGGGACAGTAAGGTCATAGTACAGACAGCCTGACGACGAACTATTTTAGCGAAACTGGAGTAAAGCGCTCCATGCAGTATAAACCCGTTCTCTAATGATACAGCGTTGAAACGTTTAAAATTCCCAAAATAGCGCTCATCGTGTAGACCGTTCGCGTTCTTCGTGTAAATCGTGTGCGCTCATCGTGTATAGTGTAACGTGTAACGTTCAGTACGTGTATCTTGTAGCGTGCGTTTACTCGTTTCATTTAAATTCAGCATTTTATAGATAGATTTGCCAATTTTCTGTGCTGCACAACACGGTTGTTTTTGATTTCTATTTTCTTAATCTCGAAATATTCCTATTTTACAACCGCCGAATTAATTTGACAAGAAGAAAATAAAACATATTATGAGATTAAGTATCACTGGCGATTTCTTTTTCAGAAAAACATTTATTGTTAAGTAACACAAACCTTTATTTGATCAACTTGAAAAAATGAAGTTTTAGTATTGTAGACACCGGTATAACATAAAATAGAGAAAAATTATGTGCCCTTTCTTTTACATTTATGGTTAAATCATGGGAAGTTTTAGTATTGCGGACACCGGTATAATATAAAATAGAGAAAAAGTGTCCTTTCTTTTATATTTATGGTTAAATTTTATCAAGTTTTAGTATTATTGACACCGGTAAAATATAAAATAGAGAAAAAGTAACCTTTATTTATATTTATAATGGTCAAATCGTAGGAAGTTTTCGTATTGCGGACACCGGTAAAATATAAAATAGAGATAAAGTGCCTTTTCTGTTATATTTATGGTTAAATCACAGGAAGTTCTAGTATTGCGAATAAAATAGAAAAAAATGTGCCCTGTCTTTTATATTCATGGATAAATTTTATGACGTTTTAATATTGCTGACACGGGTATACTATAAAATAGAGAAAAAGTGCCCATCCTTTTATATTTATGGTTAAATATGTGAGTCAGTTATATGAAGTTTTAGTACTGCGGACACCGGTATAATATCAAAAAGAGAAAGCGTGCCATCTATTTTATATTTATGGTTAAATCAGAGGAAGCTTTAGTATGCGGACACCGGAATAATATAAAATAGAGAAAAAGTGCCCTTTCTTTTATATTTATGACTAAATTATATGAAATCTTAGTAATGCGAACATACGTATGATATAAAATAGGGAAAGAGTGCTCTTTCTTTTAAATTTATGGCTAAGCCATAGGAAGTTTTAGTAGTGCGTACATCGGTATAATATAAAATAGAGAAAAAGTGTCCTTTCTTTTATACTAATAGTTAAATTAAATGAATTTTTGGTATTGGAGACACCGGTATAATTTAAAATAGAGAAAAGGTGCCCTTTAATCTTTTATATTCATGGTTAAATCATGGGAAGTTTTAGTATTTCGGACACCTGAATAATATAAAATAGAGAAAAGTGTCATTTCTTTTATATTCATGGTTGAATTATACGAAGTTTCAGTATTGCAAACACCTATATATAATAAAATAGAAAAAAAGTGCCCTTCCTTTTATATTTATGGTTAAATAAGTGAGTCAGTTATATGAAGTTTTAGTATTGCGGACACCGGTATAATATCAAAAAGAGAAAAGGTGCCATTTATTTTATATTTATGGTTTAATGAGAGGAAGCTTTAGTGTAGCGGCCACCGGAATAATATAAGATAGAGAAAAGGTGCCCTTTCTTTTATATTTATGACTAAATTATATGAAATCTTAGTAATTCAACATACGTATAATATAAAATAGGGAAAGGGTGCCCTTTCTTTTATATTTATGGCTGACCCATAGGAAGTTTTAGTAGTGCGTACATCGGTTTAATATAAAATAGAGAAAAAGTGCCCTTTCTTTTATATATGTGTTTGTACTTATAGTTAAATTATATGAAGTTTTGGTATTTGGGACACCGGTATAATTTAAAATAGAGAAAAGGTGCCATTTATTTTTTATATGCATGGTTAAATCATGGGAAGTTTTAGTATTGCAGACACCTGAATAATATAAAATAGAGAAAAGTGCCATTTCTTTTATATTCATGGTTGAATTATATGAAGTTTAAGTATTGCGGACACTAGTATAAGTTAAAATAGAGAAAATGTGCCATTTCTTTTCTTTTTATGGTTGAATTATATGTATTTTTAGTATTGCGGACACTGGTATAAATAAACAGAGAAAATGTGCACTTTCTTATATATTTATGGTAAAATTAATGAAAGTTTCATAATTGTGTAAATGTTATTAAAATAATGTTTCTTTTCTTAGGTGTTTGTGGCTGACTTTGCAGCATTTTTCATTTCTATATATCAGGACTTTTTTATTTACTTTTAATTATTTTTTTATTAACATTGCTTTTTTTATTTGTTAAGGTTTTTTTGCTGACAAAATTACAAAGTTTCTGTTTTTGCCGACCTTAGTCTGATATTGTTACGGCAAAAGTGGAGACAGTTCCCAGGAAAAAGTTTATAACACTGATGTCATAAATGCTGTTTAATATGGAAAACCGACTATTTTCTTTTGTCAAAATAAACAGTAGCTGCGGTTTTTATCTATATGTATCACATTGCGCTCATTGTGTATCGTGTATCGTGTAACGTTCAGTGCGTGTATCTTGTAGCGTGCGTTTAGTCGTTTCATTTAAATTCAGCATTTCATAGATAAGTTTGCCAGTTTTCTGTGCTGCACAACACAGTTGTTTTCGATTTTTATTTTTCCTTAAGGAAAACCGACTATTTCCTCTTGTCAAAATTAACAGTAACTGTGGTTTTTATCTATATGTATCACATTGTAAATGACCATTTCATTTATTCTGTGAAATTTTAAGACTCGAGACTTTTATTGCACGTACATAATTTTCATTTCGAGTTCGTTTCATGAAAATATAATAAGATTATTAACCGACATGGTGCACGTTACATTGGTCGAGGTATACGATACACGGTACACGATACACGATTGAGAACTTTCTGTATCATTCACCGTTCGAGTCGTGTGCGCTCAGCTTGTGAATCGTGTGCGTTTATCGTAAGAATCGTGTGCGGGTGGTAGGGAATGTTGTACGTTTCTATCGCTGTATGTCAAGATTAAACGGGTTCTGATCCGTTAGATAAACTTTCGTATTCAACGTATGTTGAATAAAGCCCCGTGCTATTTTCCACCAAATCTATTCGGAATACAATTCTCGGTGTTTATCATTAGAGATAAAGATTACACCACTTAATCTCGATCATTGCAAAATTGTATCCACTATCGATAGTAAAATTAAAAAAAAAATTAAAATGCTCGGCATGCGTCGCAATTAAGACTTTAAAATTTAACAATCTCTAGTTGATAAAATAAGGTAATGAACGGTATCGTGTGGTGTGATCTATATTTCTTTATCTCTCTAAAAAGCAAACACACTGAAAGTGGTGTAAAAGGCTTCAAATCTCTTGTATCTACCCATTTCTCTCTTTTCCAGTGGCGATCAAAACTCGGTGCCCTGGAATTTCCTCTCCACCTTTATTTCTTTTTCTTGTATTTTTCCATTTGATTTGATTAACTTTTTCTCGTCCTATCATAGCTGAAATTCTGTTTTCTGGACGTTAAAAACATAATTCTATACACATAACACACATTCAACATTGAAGAATATTTATTTTATGGCAAATTTATTAGAAATGGAATTGTCACATAATATTTCCTCCGATGCCTAATTTCAAGAACATATCCGCTTATCTATGGAATATAAATCTGCTGCAATTTAGATATTTTGTCTTTTTATAACACGGGGATACATCGGAAAACGGAAACCGAAGCAAATGGAGTTTAGAGGAAGTTCCAAAATCAAAAAACCAAACAAAAAAAACACTGTAATATATATCCAACACAATTGAGTCAGAATGAAATTTATGCCAACTGCTACCCTTCAAAGGTAGCCCCAAAACCACCCTGATCAGTTATGCAAAATTGTGTCCTTTTCTTTCTTTTGCATTACTTTTGAGTTCCTAAGTGACAACAAAAGTCCTTAATTAAGGGAGTATGAGTGTCAGATTTCAGAAGCATTCGATATCCTTAGATTAAATCCTTTAAAACAGGTGAACCTTTTAGTTTTTTAGTTTACGTTAATACATCTAATTGCTGTTTTTTTATTAAACATTTGATATTTTCTACGCTGAGAGACATAAGTTGTGGATTTGGACCGATTTGTGGAAACGAAATCTACAGTAACATCGGTAACAGTTTGTTCTTTGTACCATTCAATTTTTATCAAACCATAAAAAATAGTTTAAATTTCCTTTTAGTAACATGACAGTAATTTTACATAATTCCTGCTTAATATTTCAGTAATAATGCATGATTCCTTAAAAAATCAGAATAATGTATTATATCTAATCATGCTAGTTATTATACATATTTGCTGAAATTTTCAGTAATTATGTATCATTCCTAATTAGACACTTTTTACTGTAACATATATAGGTTTGGAGGGACAACAGGGGCAACGAATTTTGATTGACATTAGAAAAGGGGAGAAATGAGTAGGAGCGGGAAGCCTTCTATACCATTCCCAGTGAGTCTGCTCTCCTTTGAAAAATATAAAATGAGTCTTTATGCTACCTGTTTCACGGTCAGGCATTCCGTACTATAGCCTGACTACCCTGCATAGACAGGGCATTCCCCTATAAGCCATTTGGAGATGCGCTTGGTTGCTATGTAGCTAGAGCCCTTGAGAACCGATGTAGGTGCCTGGCTTTTCTATATTAGAAAACAAAAGTTCACTAAGAAATGACGCATGGATAAGAAGTAGTAATCATGATTGTCAGTATTACGCAGAAAATAATGATTTAACAGTAATTTAGGTATTTTATTGTTGATACCGAAAGATCATAAACTCAGATAAGCTCTTCGTTAAGGTGAACTACATGTGTACCCAAACCAAAAGAGACTGTCCGACTGGATCAGGTCCATAAAGTAATAAATTCTAAATCGCATCAGCAATGAAATCCAGAAATCCCAGTATATTTGAAGATCCCCTTGTAGTAAGGACTCTGATCAACCTCCATGGAAATTACGTTATTGTCCCTGCACAAAAAGCTTTAAACAACATACTGTTTGTTTGTAAGAAACACTATCTCGGCTGCCTTGTAAAGGAGATGGGCATCGACATTTCATCTGGAAACCCTACTTATACCCCTACTACAATATCGAAGGATGAGACTGTAAAAAAAAATCACACCTCAGTTTTAGCATCGTTTGGCATTAAAGCCAATGATAAAAACAATCAACTCCCTAACATCTATTGGGTACCAAAACTTCATAAGAATCCATACAAACAGAGATTCATTACCAGGTCTTCCAGATGCACCACTAAACCTCTTTCACAGCTTCTCACTATTTTGTTGACCGCAGTCAGAGATGGCCTGAAAAATAACTGTGATAAAGAGTACTCCACAAGCGGCGTAATCAAATTTGGATTCTTAAAAATTCAAAAGATCTCTTTGATTAACTATCCCCAACATGTCTTACCAATGCGATAGCATTCAAACTTTTGAATTAACTAGTCTTTATACAAAACTGCCACACAATAAACTGAAAACAGTAATTGCAGATTTAGTACATCAATGTTTCTGGACTAAAAATGGAGAACGCAGATATACCTATTTAGTATAGGAAAAAGACAAGACATATTTTGTTAAGAACCACACTGATTCAAAGAAGAAGTACACTGAGACCGACGTTATCCAAATGTTACAATTTTTAATCGACAATACTTTTGTCGAATTTGGAGGTTGTGTTTTCCAACAGACAATAGGGATTCCTATGGGAACTAATTGTGCGCCGCTTTTAGCTGACCTTTTCCTGCACTCTTGGGAGGCCAAGTTTTTACAACAGCTTACACAAAGAAAACAAAAACATTTAGCCAAGTCCTTCAATTTCAGCTCCCGCTGCATAGACGATGTCATTTCTCTTTATAATCTTAAATTTAAGGAGTATTTACATCATATCTATCCCAATGAGCTTGAAATAAAAGGAAAAACTGATACACCTACTTCAGCTTCGTACCTAGATCTTTTATTGTATATTGACGAGGATGGACGTTTGAAATCTAAGCTATATGACAAGCGTGATGATTTTAATTTCCAAATTGTGAACTTTCCCTTTCTTAGCAGCAATATACCTACCTTCCAGCCTATGGAATGTACATTTCACTGTTGATTTGTTACTGTCGAACGTGTAGTTTGTATAGTGATTTTTTGAAGAGAGCAAACACGTCCAAAAAGCTGCTTAGCCAGGGATTTGTTCAACTTATGTTAATTTCATCCCTAAAGAAATTTTATGACCGTCTCCATAACATCATTGAAAGATATGGCGTGTCAGTATCCCAAATGAAAGTAGACATTTTCAACTTGATTCACGTCTTCCGGATTCGACTACCAATTTTGACATTTTCCTGGATTGACTCACCCACAGTGTGATGGGTGCTGTTGACAGAACAGGACATGCTTACCCTTCCGGAGCACCTGATGTCAGTTTTAGTTTCACTGGAGTTCACACTGTGAATGCCTTTGTTTTGAATGATGTTATTTCTATTTCTGTGCTTTGTATCTGTCCAACGTCATTAGTTTCTGTGCCTGGCGTCATTATTTTCTGTGTTCTCGTTTTGGCCATGTCTTTGGGCTTCGATTTTTGTAAATTCCACTCCTGTGTTCCTTCGGTATTCTACTGCCGTTGCTTTAACGGGTTTTAAGCCGTTTAAATCGCTATTACTGGGCAAATTGTGCTTGATAATTAATTTGTCCAAAGTTGAAAAACAAATAAATATCGATCTTCGGTTTTAATGCTACGAAACATATTCTACACAATTCATCGGCCATTTCAGTAAACACTAGAATGACTAACTATTGATTTATTTTTGTAACTACAAACGTATGAATGAAAATGCGTGACTTAAATAATTTCATTCATAATTGTATAACATAATTCCCTGAATATTGAGAATTCATTTATACTCAAAAAAGTAAACGCATTACTGACTTTACTGAGAAAGTTAATAAACGTAATGTTATAATACTTTAACAAGCATAGCTTCTCAACACCTGTAATTATGTTAATTTTAAATGACCTAATTTTAAATGACCAACATACAGATCTCTTCGACTATATATACACATCAGACGTGTTAATCGTATGTTCCATTGTAGGATAACAAAGAAATTGGTAAAAGGTCAAACGGGCGAGATTTCTTATCAGATATAAAACGTTCGTTCATAATATATAACCTTTAAACAATTTTCATTTATAAAACGTGATTTTCGCATCTACCTAACAGATCGATTATTAGAATAATAACTTAAGTCAATGAAAAGGTTGTATTTTATTTGAACTTTAGACAAACTTATTATAATTGTTTTCTCGATCGCGTATAACCGCTTCGATGTTAAAATATCCGCATTTTATATTTTTATAATAAATTATTTGTATTAATTTTTATGCTTATGTGCAACTTGTACTTGATTTAATGACGAATATGGATTTCTCTATGTCAATTTATGTGTGCTTGCATGCAATTTCCGACATATTGTATTTCTAGTCTCTAACCCAATATTGCGCTTGTTAAATATATAAGAATCGAAATAGATTATAATTGCAATTTGGCTCAATGCGAATAAGAACATGACCAGACCTTATATTTGTCTTAATGTTATACTTCGCTATCGCTCGGTATAAAATATTGAAAAATAAACGGTAAGATCATGTTATAATTCGGATAGAACCCGCTTGCAATTATATATTTCTTAATTAGTGAAATTATTTACGTATTTACAGATTTATAAAGCTTCTGTTATTTCAGTGATGGTTTGTGTATAATAGTAAGCATTAATAACCGCGACCGCCTATATTTATTTCAATTTATCCATTATGTCTAAATTATTGTTAACATTTACTTGACATTTTGAGGTTCAGCAAATTTCATATATGCTAAATAAATTGAAAACTCAATTAACACTACCATATTTAATGAGAAATTGGTAATTTACTGTTCACTTTACGTGTGATATCCTGGCCATTTGTATTCAGCTTAATATTGAATTAGAATGATACGGATCACTTTACGTGTCTTGCTATTGTTGCCGTTATTTTTTATTTCAGGTAGGCACTTTCTTCCTAAAACTTGTGAGCGATCAAATTTATATATTGATATATGTCGACGTGTCTTAAGGGTGGAACCTCGATCAAATGTTTGGTCTTCTCTGCAAGTGTGCATTAAACTTTCACGACTACTATGTGGTTTTTCAACAAATCTATCAACGAATTTGTTTTAAATGATTTTTTTCTAGAGTGAATAGCGAAATTTCGATTTAACAAAGACATAGCTGTAATCATAATATACTCATTATCAAAATCATCAATCCTTGTATGCAAAGTTTTAATTACAAAAGTCGAAAAATAAACACGTTGATTTTTTGTCAAGAACTATCATTTACAAGTAACAGCAACATATTTGATAGAGAGTGTAGGACAGTAAAATTAGAAGAATTAATGTGCTTAGAATGGATCTGTTGACTGTTGAAAATCAGCATGTTCAAAACAAAAACAGTAATTTCCATTAATATCTTTCGGTATTGATACAGAAACTATGTGTGAAATTTCAGAATAATCAAGCAAGTATTTTGGGAGATATTTCCACATGTTCCATTTGAATTTTAAGATACCATGAACTTTACGTTTGTGGTGCTACTGTTTTTGATATTCAGTATCCTTATGGGAGTTACATTTTAATGAAGGGAAGATAACAGGAAACACTTACAATGGCCGAACATTACAATCACATGTCACAATCAACCAGGGAACTGCACAAGGAAAACAATAAAATGACAAAAGACAAACATAGATAACGATAAGAACTTGGGATAGCCGGACTTGCTACCGGTACTGGCAACAGCCAGCGGTAGGGTTAAACCGATTTATGGGTAACCAAACATCCGCTTTCTCTATCCTGTTTCCCTATAGTATAATTAACATACAAATAAAACCCAATACAGGTAGACCACTAACTCTAAGACCACAATCTTGAAAAGGAAAGAATAGACAAAACGTAATTTAGGAAGATGGGTCGAGGAGTGCTCGCCGCTAAACTGCCGGCTAGCTCAAGGAGCTTAGTCTGCTGGTAAAACACTGTCGCACTACGGAATAATAATCAAATTGAAAACTTCCTGAATGGTTTAGTACAGAATCATCATGGATTTCAGTACATGTACATATTATTATTATTATTTTTTTTTGATAATGATGAACATAATTTTCAGTTATTGATTGTATATCTGTGGCAAAATTTAGAATAAAGAAAAATAACAACATTGTCATATTTTTGAAAGAAATCACAAAGATGCTGATGTACATCGGTTTTTTACATTATTTCGTAACAGAAACATTTTGTATAATATTAAATAATGTTATAACCAGCGGTCGTTGATTTAACTTCCGTGAGATTTTCCACTATTTTAATTACACAAATTTCCTTGACGAAAATTTGTCTCATTCATTCAAATATAAATGCAATAACTTAATTATTGTTGTATGTAGAAAATCAAAATTTTACTACTTCTAGTGTAGATTTATTTGCCCTTCCCTACCCTAATGAGAATGATATTTTAGAGTCCAGCTATTTAATTTGCCCATCTATTTATTTACAGAATCTACTTTGTATATATACAATCCGCGGAAAGATAAGCATCACTTACTTTTAAAGTTTCACCAAAAAAAAACAAAAAAAAACAAACAAAACATGTTGACCGCTATAGGTGACATAGGTGACATAGGTATCAAATTCTGCATGATGATAACCCTTAACTTGAAGCATGTAATGTTACTTTCAAGCCTTTGAATATATTAACGGAAATCTGAATTTCGCAACCAGAGATTTCTTCATTATGAGAATTACAGTTTCAACAATAACTACAATTCGGAACATTGTGACTTCAAATTTGCTACCAGATCACTTTTATGGGATAAATGTGGTACAACATTCCATAATTGTTAATTTCAGTCTTTAATGGATTATTTTAACGGATTTGGAACGTGTCCAAATTTATTCAAAGAAAGACCGACTGGTTTTTCGTAAAATTTGAAAAATCATTCCAGAAGTTTCAACGTTCCCTAAAAATGTTCGAAACTGACTAAATTGGCAATTTTTAAACAAATCTTACAAGTCGGGATAGTTGCCTCGCAATTTAAAAACCTTTGAAAAAAATTACAAATTTTACCGAAATTTAACCAAACAATTGGCCAAAAGAAGAAACTGGGTACACCTGAAATCATTATTTGGATATTTTGGCAGTCACTGAATCTAATAAAGCCTTCCCTGTTTAAAAACAGACATGTATTGAGGTGTTGTTCTGAATGACACAAAATTCAATTTTCAAAATTTTAAAGATTATCAAAAATATTGCTCGAAAGTTTTCAAATTCATGCCCGTCTTAAAAATGGTCTTAACATTGACATAACCTTAATTTAATGGCTTCATTCAGCAAAGAAATTGCTTTGTTTTGACAGTTCGTCACATCAGGTAAAACCCATCTGTCAAAATGTCGTAAAAGAGGATTATCTCCCCTGTATTCTAACATTACCTGCTTTGTCTACAACTGTAATTTAAAACACAAATAAGAATATTCATTGGTGTTTTACCTTTGTATCGAAAATAACAACAATGATTTTCAGTCAGAGCTCATTGAATTGAAAATTATTTTTTTGTCAAAGCTACCACATTTTGTCATTAAATTAGGTTGTGCATAATTTCGTAACTTTTCAAATAAAGACAACAATATGTAGCATGATTAAAGTTTGACATCCAAATATCAAAATTATCTCATTCATTGTGTTTTGACCCAAAACCTCTTGCCTCGATACAGCATCAAAAATGATGTTCATGTAAAAAGTAAGGTGATGCTTAAGTTTTGGAGGACTGTATATAATTGGTCAGAAAATATTTACAATTGATGACATGATTGATATAATTACAAACTAGAGGTACTGTGGTCCACTGGGCCACAAATGAATACCCCCGCATGCCCAATATAATAAGAAGTTTAAATAAAAGGCTGATCTTTAAAGTCAACTGCGTCTTTTAATGTTATTCAAAAAACTTAATTTAGGCTAAGTATCAACATACCAATGTATCGGTAAACAGGAAGCAGTAGCGCAACAAAACTGAAAATAGCTTACACGGTACAACTCATCATCATGAAGCTCCAGACCAAATATGAAATCATTTCCACTTTTGGAAGAAGAGAAAACTTTGACGAAAAATTTTCATTAGTAGTGGTATATGAAACTAAGTATTAATGTATCGGCAAACAGGAAGTAGTAGCGCCACAAACATGAAAATATCTGACACTGTACAACTCATCATTTGGAAGCCTAATGCTAAATATCAAATCATTCCCACCTGTAGAAGCCGAGAAAACTTTGACAGTAAAAGTGTTACGGACGGACGGAATGACGGACGGACGGACGGACGGACAGACGGACGGACACCACCATCACTATATACCCTCCGCTTTTACAAAGCGGGGGTATAACAAAGATTATTTTAAATGTGTGGCAAAATAATCCGAACAGCTTTAATGTCTAACGACTGTTTATCAAATAACGCAAAGAACAAAACAAAGTAGTTGTTAAAATGTCTAAAATGTTTGTTAAATTGTGTCTTTGTTTACAGCAATTTCAAAATTTATAAATGATGATCACATTCACATGACTGTATAATTCCTGGTTCGTTGCTTGCTAAAGCATATTGAGAAGTATTTTCTTATGACAAATTACTAGTACCAAAGTTACTGTCAATTTCTTATCTGCATATGCGCATTTCGACAACTTATGTCTCTTCAGTGCAGATAAAATCTAAACGTTTGGAAGACCATAAAATCAAAAATGTTAAAAAACTGATAGAGAACAAATACCAAATATGATCTTAACGTAAAGCCAAAATCAGCTAAGGAAAGAGCTTTCATGAGGTAGATACTCCCTAGTCTTCAACAAAATTAACAAAACTTTTAGATATTGCAAGGTTCGAAATGATATCGGATTTCGGGTCAGCACCGAAGTACTGACTACTGGGCTGGTGAATACCCTCGGGGACTAATAGTCTATCAGCAGAGGCATCGACCCAGTGGTAAAAAAAATTAATAAATACCGAAGTTACTGTCAATTTCTTTGATTCAAAATGAAACTTTTAAATAAGATTGAAAATATGTTCAAAGAAAAAAAAAAACTGACATATTTTTGTAACCAAGCGTTTTTAGTGAGTTGTCGGGAAAATTGATTTCCTTCAAATTTAAACCAGCATACACTCAACGATGCTTAAAAGTTTATTAACTACATCGGCATTCGAATACCGAAGCAAGAACGAGGAAAGGGGAAATTCTAAAATCACAAATCATTGTGACCGGACTGACTAACACCGACTGTGAAAGAACCGGACTTATTACTGGCAGTGTGATGGGTGCCATCCGTGGAGCAGATCATGCTTACCATTCCGGAGCACCTGATGATACCTCAGTTTTTATAGGGGTTCACACTGCTAGTGCTTTAGTTTTGTGGCTTTCTTGTACAATTTTGATTTTGATTATTATTTTTTTTTAAATTGTCATACTGTCTCAATTAGTGTTGCTGTGAATTGCCGTGATTTGTGATTTTAAAATTTCCCCTTTCCTCGTTCTTGCTTCGGTATTCGAATGCCGATGTAGTTTATGATTGTTGTATTGTGTGATCACAGCTTCAAATATATCTGAAACAACAACAACAGTAGAATACCGAAGGAACATAGCAAAAGAGTACATAAATCAAAGTCCAGAGACAAATCAGGAGACGGAAGACTTCGAGATAAATTGATTTGAGACTTCATGGATAAACATTGATGCAGCATTGCTCGACATCTAGCAATGAATTTCACTCAAACCGGGGCTATGGGCCGTTTTGGAACTTACTATGAGGTATGGGCAAAGCTCATTGTTGGAGGCCTTATGGTGACTTCAAGATGAAGAACGACAATAAAATCGTTGTTCCATTGCTTTTTACCATGTATTTATAGAGATTTTGTCTCATGTGCATTTACTCCATATCCATTTATTGCTTATTCAAGATATAGAACAATAATTAAGGAGCTGATTCATTGCTTGGCCTTATATTTTTTGGTTGAAGTTTCGACTAATGCATATAACAATAGAAAAAAGAAGGGAAAGGGGGAATGTGTCAAAGAGACAATGACCCAAAGGGGAGTAATAAAAACTCAAAGCCACCATAAGATCTTCAATGAACGCGTGAGAAAACCCCACACCCAACGGCAGGTCGGAGTCGGCCCCTGAACAAAGAGCAATCAAGTCCAGCGAAATAAACATCATCCTAGACTCCTATAGACATAAAGTAAACTAACTAGAAAAGGACAAGACACACAAAGGCTTAATAAATTCCTGACTTAGGACAGGCGCAAACCTGCTGAGGCGGGGTTAAACTATTTTTATTGTTTATTTCTCCCTTTCTTTTTTAAATTATATATATATATCCCGTGTGTAGGAGTTTTACGTTTTTCAACTGATATACCGTTGTGATTTCCATTTTCAATCATCTTGATTTCTGGGTCACATTGATCTACAGAGACCGATAATGTCAATATCACAGAAATGAACAATATCATGAAATTTTATGGTCATTGTTAAGACGTCGCGTTCGGTTGCTATGCAGACGTCATGGTTTGGTACAATTTGTCGTATTCATACGCGTAATACTTTGAAAGAAGAATGTATATAAATTATTACAATAAAAAATAGATTAAATGCTCTAAAGTAGATATTTCAGGTTATATTGATTTATTACAGAGTTCTATTTATCATTTTGTGAATCACCGATAAAAGAAATATAGGATTTATTTGGTACGGACTTTATCACAGCGTAACGCATTAAGCTTGTCCTAAGGGGCTCACTTGATAATGTTCGTGATAAAATCCGCATCAAAAACAAAATTTCATTATATTAATCTTTAGTTACTATTTCTATTTGTTCTTGCTAATATATAATATTTTTATTATCTATCCATTTTAGTGTTTAGTTTGGAGCCGTTGGAAATCTCCTTTACGTCTAAAGTAAAGCATAACTATGGATGGAATTTTGCATCACTGCAGTGTTTAGCAATTAATACGACGACGATAGCATCTGTACATGTATGTTTTTATGTTACAAAATATTCAAAATTCTGATTCTCATTAAAAAATGATCTCCAAAACTTATTGGCAACCACTCTCGCCATAATGTTGTTGGCTTAGATAGAAAAAATCTTACGATTCTTTATTAATTTATGGTGTGAAGTTCCTCACTGTGTTGAAGACCGTACGGTGACCCCTAGATGCTTTCTTTTGGGTCGTTTTAAGCTGGATGTGAGATGTCTATTTGACAATTACCCCAATTCCTTTCTTGTTCATATTGTCAATGTGTGAGTATACATATATTGTTAAAGGCCTCATTTTGATCTCAAGATGAAGAACAACAATAAAAGCGGTGTTTTTGTTTTGCTTTTTGTTGTTTTGTTTTTTTTTTTTTTGTTTTGTTTTGTTTTTTGCTTTGTTTTTTTGTTTTCTTTTTGTTTTTTTTTTGTTTTTTGTTTTTTGTTTTTGTTTTTTGTTTTTTTGTTTTTAGTTTTTTTGATTTTTTTTATTGTTTTGTTTTGTTTTGTTTTTTGCTTAGTTGAGCCATATTTTTGTAGAGACATTTAAATCAATATCCTTTCATAGTAATATGCCTTTTCGATATATAGTTGTTTGCTATTGTATTTCATTAAAATTGTACTCCAGTTAACCTTAAAATATTGTTTGAATGACAAAATATATACTTGGATTAAGTTTCCGCATATCACCATTTGGATAACTTATATTTCTTCAATGCAGATTTGAAATATTGTACTTTCCAAATGATTAAAATATTTTTGAAAACTTATCACTTCGAAATATCATTGCAAAGAAATTACTGTTATTGTTCTTTTTGAGTTCCTACTCAGCTTCGTTACAATTTAATCCTACCACAATTGTATACTGGCCTACATTTTAATTACAGACTTTTGAACTCCACAGCTGACTTAGGCAAAGGAATGTTGGGTGTGTAACATGCACAGACCATACAACATTTTAATTCATCACTTGAGATGCTTTGGTTTCCCACATTATATGCCAAGATAACAACTGAGGAGTCGAAAAAATATGTGGAATCTTGTCTTTATCATGCATTGCATGCTGTTAATTCTAACACAGTATTTCTATCGCAATATTACATTTCAGGTACAGCTCTCCAAGATTACCCCAGATGGTGCCATTATCATAGACGAGAAATACAGTGAGTTTTTATATTTCAATTAATATGACAAAATTAAATACATAATAAGCATTTTTCATTATCTACGAAGCTTCGATAGCCATTGATGTTGAGTTGTTTCTGGACACTGCCGCATTGGAATGGAACATTTTAAGTAACATCAACTCAGTTTTACCCACAATTTCATTTGCAAGGCTTGCACGAAATCAAGATCATTGTGGTTTACAATATTTCAAGTTTATTTTTCTCAGCTCAATAGATTTTAGCACCTGACAATATTTGGGTTCTAGTTCTGCTGATGAGGAATTAATTTCTTAATTTGCCATATAGCCCATTAAAATAATTGCAGTTGTAGTTAACATATGTGTTATCGTCTCATGTTCAGTTACTCCGTATCTTTTCGTAAAATATTTATCAGAATCTTTGTTATTACCCATCCGCGTTTTTATGACCAATGACCTATTAGTTTTTAAAGACATAAAAAAAATCTTTAAAGATGTTAAAGAGCAAAAATAAATGTAAAATCCAACAACATTGTGTCTACAACAATATTTTTTGCTAAATTTCATAAGCTAACGTGGCTGTAGACCGACTTGTGTTTTGTCGTCCGACGTCTATCCGTCATAAATTTTAAACTTTACTATCATATTCTAGTAAGCAATAACCTTTAGGTAGTCCTCAATAGAAAAAAAAATGTTTGTCAGGTCTAAATTCAATCCTTAAATCCCGAATGCGAAATAGTATGATATTGGATTTTGTAGGAATCTTTATTCAAAGATCTTCTCAATATAAAAAAGCTGAATGGAACGATTCTTTATAAAATGATTCCTAAAAAAGGTCATTTACAAATAATGTGGCAGGTCCACATGTCATTTAAATGGGCACTAGCAAAAAATATGAGTGATTATTGCACTCATGGAAAACACATTAACACATCCCAGACAAACAACGTACTAATTCAAAAAGGCTCCGAGATCATTTCCTTTACAAATGATATGTGGAAAGTCATCTTATCCATAATTACGGCTAGCTGGAAACAAAGTTTAACATAACATGCTTTTGAATCACATTTAAATATATATTCTGCACTGAAACTGAAGGTCATTAAGAACCACCCTTAGTTACAATGATCTTTCGTATGACTTCCAAAGGGATGCATAAAAAGTCCGCGTATCAAAACCGTTACAATTAAGTCTGCCGCTGAGACGTCTAGCGCTAAACAATATCAATGGTTCTTATATTGTTAATTTAGTGAAAAATGAATTGTGCAACTCTTCAAAGATTGTTTCAATAGGGAAACATATGAATATTTTATCATTTAACATTATGAAACGGGAAAATTAGACCACTTAACGTAGAGGTCTGCTGTACTTCCAAGCTATTGTTTAGGAAAGCGATACCCACTCTTGAAAGTTTTTTTGACTGCTTAAGGACGGTCACTCCAAATATTTTTTCGAAACTTTCTAATTCTTTCCATCGTGATGCACTTATATTTTTGCAAACTTTAATTTTCATAAAATGCCTTATATCTTTTTGAGGGACATCTGCCAAATATAACTCGTAAGTTTCCTTCATTGCATTCGAAAGCATTTAAGCAAAACACTAAGAAATAGAGAGAAACAAGATACCCTGCCAAAATTTATGCTGCACAAAATGATCTATCAATATTTTTATCTTTAAAAGTGTATGGTCCATATTCTAATGAACAAAAATATTTGAGGTGTAACCATCCTTAAACTGTTGTTTTATTTTTTACAGATCCTTCAAAGTATTTGGTTCTTAAGTCCGCTGGAACCGTCTATCTGGTTATTTTAGACTTTGCACAGGATGATGCCGGTGACTATGGGTGTTCTGTTAGCGATGACGACAACCAGCAGATAGCCTACAAAGAACTGACATTAAATTTTGAAGGTAAAAACAGGCTTTTCTAATGTGACGTGCATAAAAGCTTTGTGTCCACACCCCTGGTAAAAAGGTCATAAATTTATGACTGTTCCTATATCACCCATACGTAAATTTGCAGTTAGAAGTAAATAAATGCGCC
This sequence comes from Modiolus philippinarum, assembly GCA_002080025.1. Taxonomy (NCBI): domain Eukaryota; kingdom Metazoa; phylum Mollusca; class Bivalvia; order Mytilida; family Modiolidae; genus Modiolus; species Modiolus philippinarum. The sequence continues at coordinate 274,579 of MJUU01067347.1, read as the reverse complement.
ATTGAGTATCCCAAAGTTTTCTTTTTTTTATAACTGACCGTTGCAATGTCTATATAATATAAAAAGTAGTTCGGTGTTTTTTTAATAGTTTTTGTTTATTTCTCGTTTATTTCTCGTTGAATGTTCAATTGGCGGAACAGCCAGTATTTTTTCTTACCTATGTAGTGATTCACAAATTTGCTTTTTTGTCCTAAAAGAATCGAAATAACTCATCGGGGCTTGAACTTATTCTGATTATACAAGGGGTTGGTTCCTTATACCAAAATTTTATCCCTTGCTGACGACAAGGGTAAAATATCTGGCATAAAGAGTCAACCCAATCATTGTACCTAAGTAATTCAACACAACTACCTAAATTTCTAAAATGAAATAACTTTTTCATCTTTTCAAATTTGGATACTATTTTTCCGGTCAATAATTTCTCAGACTATTCACTGGTTGACTTGCAGTGTGAATTTTTGTACCGCACTTTTTGTTTGCTTTCCTATTGGATAAAAAATCTTATGATGATTCAGAATTGTCTGACATAATGTTGTCCAAGTGACAACTGTAAACTACTGTAGCTATGCAATACAGTGAATACTTTTCAAATTACAGCAGATAAATTTAGGTGATGAAAAACGATGCAATTATTATGTTTGAATATAGATACAAAATTAAAAGAAAATGGTATTCTAGTAACCTCCACGTTCTGTATCAACTCAGTAAACGGAACTTCCACAGCAAATCCAGGTGCCAGGTAGATGGATGAACTACGCACTTACAATATCTGCATTTTTGTCAATTTTGTTGAAAACTAAGGGTATCTTTCTCAGGGAAGGCTCTGTCCTTAACTGTTTTTGGTTTTATATTTAGATCTTATTGGTTACCGTATAGCGGGTAATTTTTGCGGATGCCAAATTTCGCGATTCGTTCATCAAAAAGGGGTATTTAATTTTAGCGGTCATCAATTTTCGCGAATGTAAAATTGTGAAAAGGAAAAGCATGCATGAAAATGTACTGACTTAAATTACACGAGTTTTTATTTTCGCGCTTCCATAAACCTCGCGAATATAGCGAAAATTAGAACTTCGCGAAAATTACCCGCTATACGGTATTTGTTCGCTCTCAATTTTTTAATATCTTTGAGTTTATGGTCTTCCAAACGTTTAGATTTTATCTGAACTGAAGAGATATAAGTTGTCGAAATGCGCATATGTAGACACTAAAATTCACAGTAACTTCGGTTATTTGACATTGTTTATTGTTTTCTTCTTTGTATAAATTCCTTCAGTCAGGTGCCACTAGATTCGGGAAGACCTACTACGATTAATTTTTTTTAACCGTTTAGACCTTTCAACAGTAATTGCTGTTAAGTTGCTGCCGGGTACTACCTTAATTAAAGGGGGGGATTTTGGCGCGTCATTAAACTGGTTGTTTTATGATACCTGTAGGAAGTCAGATCTATTGCTGTTGACTGTTTTTCCGATGATTTTTACCTGCTTCTGTGTATGCCCTTTGCTTTAAACTATTTCGTTCGGTGATTTCGTTATCATCCTCATTTGTAAAAGCAAAGTACCAAATTAACATAGTTCAAACAATAATTAATGTAGGAAAGATAACAAGAAACACCCTAAATGGCCGAAAATGACAATCACATGCCACAATCTTCAAGATTTCTTCACAAGAAAAACAATAAAATGACAAAAGACAAATATAGACAACGATAGGAATTTGAGATAGCCAGACTTGGTACCGGCACTAGCAAGAGCTAGCGGTAGGGTTAAACCGGTTTAGTGGTATCCAAACTTCCCCTTTCTATATCCCGGTTTCCTATAGTATAATAAACATAAATACAAAACCCAATACAGATAGACTACTAAATCCAAAACCATAATCTTTAAGAAGGAAAGAATAAGACGATCATTGATTCAGAAAGATGGGCCAAGGAGTGCTTGCCGTTAAAATGCCAACTAACTCAAGGACCCTAGTCTACCAGAAAAACACTGCACCACGGAATTAGAATCAAATTCAAAACTTCCATATCTTTTTGTTCTATTTTTGCAGCCAAAGCTTCAATAGTCCGTTTTGATAAATTTTCACATGACTTCAACAAAGGAGAAGAAATCAAAATCTACTGTAATGCAACGGGAACTCCAACACCTAAAGTGTGGTGGGAAAAGGAAGGAGACGACAAGTTCAAAATTGAGGTTTGTATTTTTGAAAATAGAAATAGAGTGCCACGTAGCGCACAGCATGATACGACAGCAGTATTGTCGACAACTGAAATTTGAACATTTGTAATTTAAGGTGAATGTGGATACAGTAAAGAGCATGACACAAAAGTAAAATGGACACAATGAAATATTTGATACAGTAATTTTGCGGTCGTATGAAAAATAATCTATGTTTTTATGACACAATAGAATTCCGTGATAGGATTGTAAGTTTTCGGAATGTGACCCCGAAAAATCTCGATAAACCTGCAATTTGAATACGTTTCCCGACAAAACATGGCGGTCAAGGCTTACAACGTTGCAATGCCACTTCCAGGTACAATTGTTGTACCCCGAGCGTTCTGTACGTGAACGAGACTTACAGACGAAGAGCAACAAGACAAATGTTGTTCCAAAATTTATACTTACTATGTATTCGTACAAAATTTGTTTCATGTAGTTTCTAGGTGAGTTGTGACATATAATTGGGATTTTCATTGCGGATGTCTCCTGTTATATTTTTGTCGCAAATACTTTAGAACGTTTCTCTTAACAGGACCTCTTATTCATATTCTAAAATTACATCGGATGACATCCGGATTTATACCTGCACTTTTTTCCCTACAGCGCTCTCTTCTTCATATTCAGTATATAACTGACGATAACATTTTTACTTCTGTACATTTCTTTTTGAGGACCCTCTGTTTCATATTTGATATGGTATTGCGTATGACATCGAAAACTACTTATGAATTTTTTTCCTAAAAGCACAATCTACGTCATATTCAAAATATTACTGAGGATAAAATTGTGATTTCATTTAGCACGTTTCTTTTAATAGGACTCTCTAATTAATATTCAAGTTACAACACGTTTCTCTTTGAAACAGCCACTGCATTATAGTCAATAATTACTGCTGATGACATCTGAACTTAAAACTGTGATTTTTCTTTACACATTTCTTGTTTCATATTCAATATATTACTTCGGATGACATCGGTATAAATTTCTGCACATTTCTCTTTACGGGGCGCTATGCTTCATATTCAACATATTACTGTGGATTATATCGGGACTTACTGCTGCACCTTTCTCATTACAGCGCCCTTTGCTTCATATTCTACATATTACTTCGGATGACATCGGGACTTACTACTGGACGTTTTTCTTCATAGCGCACTCTGCTTAAAATCTGCGAATAACATCTGGACTTACTACTACACATTTCTCTTCGAAGATAATTCTACTTTGTATTCATCTGGAACCTGAATCCGTTTTCAGGGATCTATGTGGAGTGGTCAGGTCATAATACGCAAAAACTAACCGCGAACCATTTTACCCAAATTGTGTGGAAAAAACGCCAAGCTCCAAGCAGTATGAAGACACGTTCTATATTGTCTAAAAAGAGCAGTGTCACTAGAACTCGTATAGAAGGCTAATTTTCCTCGAACCCATTTCTCCCCCTTTTCAGTGGAAATCAAAACTCGTTGTCCCAGTTGTCCCTTCCACCTATGTTTCTTTCTTCTCTTTCTTATTCTAATCTTTTTTTTTTAATTCATTAACTTGTTCTGGTCCTGATATAGCTGAAATATTGCTCACGGGACATTAAACTCAATCAATCAATCAATCAATCTTCATATTTGATTCATTGCTGCGTGCAGCATTAGAACTTACTGCTGCAGGTTTCTCTTTACAGGGTAATATGCTTTCTATTCCGTATGTTACTGCGGATGACATCGGGACTTACTTTTGTTATGCTGAAAACGAATATAATGAAATACCTACACGTAAAGCTCTGAGAATCCATCGTGTCTTTTATGCACCGGAAATGACATGTAGTAATACGACAATGACATCTGGGATGGGTTGGAACGTTTATGTTTTACTGAAATGCGAAGTGAGAGGTAAGTTTTAAAACTTCGTCTCTAGCTGATTATTTCAATTATATTTTTTTCGTTAGTATTTGAATGCATTTTTCGAACCGGATGGGGATGCCACTCTTTTGATTTCTCTTTTGATGTAACCAGACCAATCTTTATTTTAATTAATGCAGATAACGCTACCTTTACTCCTTATGGTGCCAACTGTTCAAAGCAGAAACAACAGCAAAAAATGCAGAAGGAACAAATAACAAAATACCGAAGGATGCATTAGGCTAACATGAACCTGTATGGCTCACCTGGTTTCTGGTTCTATTCATTTTCATCAGAAACAAAGAAAATTTGGTAGGAACGAAAAGTCAAAACCTTAACGAGGGATCACCCGAGGATTTTTATCATCAAGAAGAGAAGACATTTCAATGCATTTCCCATAGGGTTCTATGTTAACCTATGTGTCCCATACGGCTCCGTTAAATATGAAAAAGGGCAAAGGGGACACCCAAATGACTATAATGTGCTTTAATCAACAATTTTCAAGTGATCTTAAAGGAGAAAATCTTTGAATACTTTGTTTCTGTTATACTTTGTTCCTCTGTAGCGGCCTTGAATTTGATAGGAATATTAAAATTAGAAATCTGGCAGGGACTACCATAGAACTTTTTTTTTGAAATTTAATCCAAATTCTTCAAGCATTTTGATATGATAAAAATTTTTGCAATTTAAGATTTACCTTTTCCTGTTATAGTTTTTCTGATAAAAAATAAAAAAAATATTTAGATAAAAAATACGGAATAGGACCAATAACTCCGAAATAGATTTTTTGGATTTTCTTCAAAATTGCATTCATGCTAGATCCTGCTATGCTGATCAATTGTGCACCATGTTGGATCTTTGATTACAAAAACAGGATAACAGAAACACCTACAATGGTCGGGAACTACAATCACATGAAAAAATTTACAATCGAACTGCAATAGAAAAAACAATAATGTAAACAAGAGACAAACATAAATAATGATTGAAACTCGGGATAGCCGGACTTGGTACGGGCACTACAAAAGCCAGTGGCAGGGTTAAACCGGTTTATTTGTACCCTAACCTCCCCGTTTTCTATCCCATTCCACTATAGCATAATAAACAAGAGAATAAAACCCAATAAAGGTAGACTACCAACTCAATAACCACTATCTTGGAATAGAAAAATATATGACAAAACGCAATTTAAAAAGATGGGTCAAAGAGTGATGGCCGCTTGACTGCTATCTGACACAATTTTTGATTTGTTTTTCTAAAAACTAATTAACCCCTGTCTTCTATATTGTTTGATTTTAATGCTGCTGATGAGGGGTTAATCCTTGTTCTAGTTATCCGAGGTTTGAGTCATCCGTGGTATCGGTCAGGACATGTTTTCCTTGTGAGATCAACAACAGACAAGAACATAACGGGGTCTATTTTCGTTAAATGCATTTTCCGTCGATGTACAGTGTAACTGTTGCATATTTGTTGAGAAAAATAAAAAATATATTATATATTGATAATAAACAAACATAATAACATGAATACACTATAAAATTTTAAAACAAAAAGAAAGTTCAAAACAGAAATATCAACACTATGCATTACGTAACTGGTAAGTGTCAATGTAAATTTCAGCATGAAACTGTTGAAACGAAACTATTCATAAAAATTTCTGAAGAAACTATGGACGGTTTGGCATTGAGTTGAAAAGCTGTTTCTTCACAATGAATCTGTGGTTGTATTAGTCCTTATAATCACAAATGATTTTATTTCAAATTTATTGACACTTGGTTCATTTAAATTCGTTCCAACAAAAGATCAAAGAACTGCGCGACTGTGTTCCGCTTGGACAGGTGTATCTAACAAGTAACATTTAGACGCTAGAAATCTAATTAATCGATTATTTTAGTGTTCTTTCTCGAATGCATAATTTCTTCATATCGAGGTAAAATTTCGTTTGAAATTTCCAATGGGACATTGAATTTTATTCTAGTTATCCGAGATTTCGAATCAACCGAGTTCGAGTCATCAGATAAAAGAATGCATTAATCAAACGAGAAATTTGCCGAGACCGACAATTTACTTCGACACATCCGAGTTTTCGAAACAACCGAGTTCGACACAACGAGGTTCGACTGCATTTGTTTCTGAGAAGATTTTACAGACGCTTATTTAACGAAAATTTCATTCTAAATATTTGACCGATAAAAGGCAATAAGTCCTACATATGTGTTAAGATTTTTTCAAAATTTCAGATGGGTAGATTTTGGTTTGATGACATTTTTTATTTCAAAGCTGTTATAGCTTTTTACTAAAAATATTTTTTAATATTAAAATTTTGAAAATATCACGAGGTCAACTACTTAAAGACGGAATTTAGTTTTTCTTCCAAATTGCAGAACTGGAAGAATACTTTTTTCTCTCTCAGATTTTCTATACTTTGTAACGGCTTTTGTATCTATTGCAAAGAAAAAAAAACAAAAACAAAAAAAACGTTTATTTGCAGTACCTTAGTCAATTAATGTTTAGTAACAGAGGCCAAGTCTGTTATTTGGTCTTCGGACTAATTGAACAAAATTATGAAATACCATACCCAAAATTATGAAATACCATACCCTGGTGATTATTCATGACAACAAAGTAGCAAAAAAATAATACCGAAGTTACTGTGAATTTATTTTTGTGCATATGCGCATTTCGAGAATTTATGTCTCTTCAGTGCAAATAAAATTAGACCATTGTAGGCCATTAACTCAAAAATGTTCAACAACTGAAGAAGTGACTTCAGAGGAGATTTTTAAAAATTTTCATGGGCGGACCACGGACGCAAAATGAAGGCAAACGTTCACATTGCTTTTTAGGACAAGCGAATTAATAAAAGCAATATTCTGAATTGATGGATTCTCGAAGTTCCTAGGGTAGTTCTGTATCCTTAGTGTAATTCTCAAGACCAGGATATAAACAAATGGAGAATGTCTTGTATCTATTAAATTTTTGTAACATGCCTGAAAAAAATTAACAGTTTGATTGAAAGCAGGATGGGCGTGACATGCTCTCGTGGCGCAGCTGATCATTTTTTATATTCTAATGAGGTTATTCTCAATTCTGCCTTTTAGTTATTATTTCATCGAAGACAACAGCTCCTTCTCGAATCTTAAATTCTAGAAAATTAACTTTTAGACACCATGCATTTTTTATACTGTTACAAGATTCAGATCTTCCTTGTGTGTACTTCTTGCCCAAAAATTCAATATAGGTTTTTAAAGTATCGACACACGAGACGACATTAAATTAATAATTTCAATTTTTATTCTTTTTTCCGAATCCGCTGCTTTGAATTTCGTTTGCAACGCAGTATAGGTTTCTATAAAACGAGACTCTATGTACAATTTATGCTACAAAAAGTTTCAATACGGACCGTGCTCCTGTGCAAAATTTTTTCTTTTAATGTTGATTTAATTTACTGTTTTTATATCGTTCCAGCGTTCCCAGCCGCCACCGTCGAATATTATAAAAGGACAGAGACCGGAAGAGAACGGATTTTAGAAAAGGACCCTAAGTATGTTGTAATTGATGCTAATCAATATGATGACAGTCCTCAAGGATGGTATTACCTGAACGGCTTGCGTATCATGGTAACAGAACCAGATGATGCAGGGAAATACATTTTAGTTGCAAGCAATGAAATGGGCTCAGAAGAAAACGAATTCACGCTTCGAGGTAATTACTGATATTGAACTTATACACGCGTGTACTTATTTTCGAGAAAAGTTCTTTGTAGCTAATTTTGCATGGATGTTATTCTACGGAAGTGAGTGCATTCCTTATTACTTTATTATTAAATATTTTACGAAAGGTTATGGAGTAAATGAACATGAGACCATAACACATATGTTAACTCCAACTGCAATAATTTTAATGAGCTGTATGGCCATTTCGGAAATCCATTCCTCATCAGTAGAAACCTTTTTTTCGCGGAAAGTTGCCAACCGTGAAATTCTTGAAAATAAGTACAGTGACAGTAATAGTTTGATAAGAAACAACCTCCAGTCTAATACTTTAGTTTATCATTTCAGCTTACAACTGCAGTAGAATACCGAGGAAACAACGCATGTTCTTATTACAAAAAATTAGTCCAGAGAAATGGCAAAAGCGAAAACGCAAAACAAGAAAAACAAAACAATGACTTGAGAAAGTCACAATGCAAGGAACTAAAAGACACACAATTCGGAACTAAGGAAATAGTGTGAACTCCCTTGAAAGTGATAGTATGGCCTTCCGGAAGGTAAGCATGTCCTGCAACACTAGCGACGCCCGTCACACTATCAACAAGGCTGATATGGCTTTGAAAGAGCTATAAGTAGTTAATTGATTAATATCATTTTCTAGCCCCAAGACAAACCAATCACAAATCTTGATACGTGTTACTTCTCTGACATTCAAACAGTACCAGGGTAAAATGTTTAAAACGCTTAAATCTTGCTCCATTAGTAGTCCCCTTTGCACTATAAGTAAGTTGACTCAAGTGTCAAAAGTCAAAAGCTGTAATGTAAAATCCGCGAAAACGTGAAATCAAGCTGAAAATATCCGTTTTCAGTTTGGATACTTCACCCATGTTTGAAGATTGATAACAACTCTTTGAGATGAGCAAAAGTGTATTCGTTAACAGTCAAGTGATAATCTACGGTCTTAGCGAGCTGTATTTGTTGTCATATAGGAGAAACATAATTACTGTTTGTAAAAGACCGTCCATCAAGCACCGCTATAGGGTATATTGAAGTGTTCTGGTGTTGAGTACAACCAACAAACATATTCGCATTGCAATGTTTGTAAGATCTTTTATTTGGTTTAGTTAGATATATTAATACCGAAATTGCTTTTACTGTTTAGAATCACAAAATATCGCAATTACTGTGAATTTAAGGTAGTAGACCTAGGTTAAGGGACATAACTCTTAAAAATCATAGGTGAGTTTGTTGAAATCATTTTCATAAACAGATTCTAAGCCTCTGAGTAACATAGATGATTTTTTATTCTTTTTCACGTCAATGCTTAAAAAGCATTGATGAAACTAACTATTTCAAACGTCTTACTGATTTAAAGAGTTATCTCCCTTAACCTAGGTCTACTCCCTTAATTTCTGCGTATACGCAGTTCGACAACTTATGTCTCTTCGGTGCACATATAATTTAAATGTGTAGAAGCCATAAACCAAAATACTCGTAAAAACTGAAGGAGAACAAATAACCAATAACCAATAACCAATAATCAATAGGATCAAAGGAGAAAGTCAAAACTAGGTAAGGACAGAGTTTTGCATGAGGGAGATACTTAAAACAAAGTTCATAAATTAAGAGATTGCAAGGTTACAAAAAAAATCGGTTTTCGGGCCAGCACCGAAGTATTTGCTAGTGGGGTTGTAACAACCAGAGGTGACTTACAGTCAAAAAGCAATGGCATAGGCACAGGGTAATAAATAACAAATTACCAAAATACTGTGAATTTAGTTTCTACATACTAGTATACGCTTTTCGACAACTTATGTCTCTTCAGTGCAGATAAAAGATTAATTGCAGATAGAAAGGATTCCTCTGATTTTGTAAGAAATTACGTACATTGCAAATTGAATAGTAAATACCCATTTTTCTTACCAGCGAGCCAATTAAGTGCCTTTTGCAGAAGAAAGTCAGGATTATTGTAATAATTTTTAGTATTTTTTTTTATTTGAATAGCAATGTCAATTTTATTTCAGTTGAGTGAACCAAGTGCACCAGATCCTAGGAATCAATTTCTTTCTGACGAGATCCAAAGTGGAGACATTTGGTTTATAATAAAACATCTCGACTATTCTCACTTTTTTGTAAATTTTGTCGATAAACGAAAAGGAGTAAAACTGTCTTTTGATGATTGAGGGTTCGATTACGATTTAATTGATTATTTATTCTATTTTCTGCTTACATATTTACATATTTCGGTTTACATTCTTCAATGAGCTATTGTAAGGCAAATTAGTGTCCTGTGAAAAAGGTTTCCTTCCTGTTATATATTTCATTTGGAAATCCAAGAGGACAATAGTTCATGATCATTATGCGTTTTATGCCGTCCTCGGACTTTAATGTAACATTTTTCATCAACCGGAAAGTATTTCACAGAGAACACTATTTTATGTTACAATATTTTTACATCGGCAAACGAAACAAAATTTGATTAAGAAGAAAAAAAATCAAAACTGCAAAAGAAAAGATAATTATACTATAACTAATCCGAGATTCTGATTATCGCAAAATATTCAACGAATGATCGAATAACGCAGTAATTCACGAATGGGCGCAGCGCATGAGTGAATTACAGCGTTTTTCGATCATGAGTTGAATATTTTCGATAATCAGAATCTAGGATTAGTTATTGTTTTTATTATATAGATCAGTTCTTGCATATTTAATGTTTTAATTTAAGATTCTTTTCGTGAACTACGTTTTCGATGTTAATCCGCTGAGACGTGTACTTAACAACGACGTTGACAACGTCTAGTGTGACGCCACTTCCTAGAGTGAAATTATGGAAAATAATTTCACAGTTAATTATCACTTTTAATTCACCGAGAAATTTCAATCTATCACTGCAATCTATATAATAACAGGAATTACCCACAATGACTAAAAATCACAATTGCATATCACAACTCCCATGGAAACTATGCATAAAAACACAAAAAGACAAACGAAACATATTCAACACGAATAAAGACAGTCTTACAAAGACAAAGAAGCAAATAGGGTCTGTAAGTCTCGTCATGTGACTAACGAGAAACCACGATGAACAGTCAATTCGAAAACGTTTCCGGCCAAAACATGACGTTTGAAGATTGTGACGTTCAAATTTTTGCTTGAAACGTCATATATCTTTGTTTGAAATGTAACTTCCGGGTACAATTCTTGATCCCGGAAGTTCCAAAATTGTACGAGACTTACAGGCCCTATACAAACTCAAAAAAGCCATAGCACTAAAGCACAAGTAGTGTAAACCCATACAAAGAATGGAGGTATCAAAATAAAAAAACGTTGTAACATTTTGTAAAAGCATGGTGACGACCGTAAATATGCTGTAGTGACAATTGCAACTATGATCCAATTAAACCTTGGTGTAAAAGATTTTGATTTTGTTGATGTGGTCATCAGTAAAAAACTACAATGAAGTTAAATCAGCCTTAAACGAACAACCAAAAGACAATCGCAACATCAGAAAAACATAACATGAGCACGGCACAGTATCCATAGTATTAAGTTTTTGACAACTATGTTTTATATTATTACTTTAATTAATTTTATATTCTAATTATCGCAGAATACTCAGCGTATGAGTATATTTAAACGTTTTTTGGTCATGAGTCAAGGATTAGACATTGTTTTTTATCAAATAGATTTTCTCCCATATATTCAGTGGTTTACTTTCAGAATCCTTGCATGAACTTCATTCTCAATGTAAATCTACTGAGACGTTTACTTAGCAACAATGTTGACAACGTACATTGACAGAAAACTTCCTAGAGTGAAATAATGGAAAATATTTCACAGTTAATTATCCCTTTTATTTTACTGAAAACCTTCATTATTTTACTGCATTCTATATAGTAATCGGATATTTTGGCTTTAAGATGAAGAACAACAATAAAAGCATTGTTCCATTGTTTGTTTTTGTGAGATTTTGTTTTATTTGCTTTTACTCCATATCCCGTAACTACTTACTTAACTTACATGAATATTCTGTGATTCTTTGATGTTTTATATATATTTTTTTTGTCGTGAACATACAATGAAGTATATGAGCAAAGCTCATTGTTGAAGGCTTTGTGTTGAATTCAAGATAAAGAACAATACAGGCATGTTCCAATGCTGGATTAAACCATTTAATTGTAGAGATTTTATCTCAGGTACGTTTAAGCCATTTCCTTTCATTTTTAACTTAAGGCCGTTTTTATCTCTCCCGTAGTGATGAGTCAATAAAAAATATCCGTGTGAGAGATATGTGCTCTCTATACATTTCAGTCATGGTGTTTTTGTCCTGGAAATAATATCTCAAATGGATACACTATTATACCTTCAAATCTTATTAAATATTATTTTGTTTTTTTTGTAATTTCGAATTATTCTGACATTGATGTTTATATTGCCCACATGACATTGTTTTATTATGTCACGTTTCTTACAGTTGACTCGATTAGAGCCTTGTTGTTGTTAATGTGTTTTGTTTTTATGACTCTTTTCGTCTGGCAAAGGACGACAGCAGTTGGTTTAATTTTTTTTTGTAAAGCCAAAATCCAAGAACAAAAGGACTGATACATTTATGTAGAATTACTGGACATAGACCGATGAATTTCGCTCAAACTGGTGCTTGGGGCCGTCTTCAAATTACTATGCGGAATAAACATACGGTGACCCCTAGATGCTTTGTTATGGTTGTTTGTACCTGGAGATGGGATGTTATCTCCTTGACACTTACCCCATTTCCTTTCTTTTTCATAGCTTATTTTTGAAGGCCTCCCGATGACTTCAAGATGAACAACAATAAAAGTATTATGCGATTGGTTGTTGTAATAATGTTATTGTAGATGCTTGATGTCATGGGCATTATTTCCATATCCTTTGAATGTTAATGTAGCAATAAATAATCAATAAATTTTAACCAAAAAAAAAAAAAACACATCAGAACTTGAGCAGGAATGACTTGGGCTCAAAGGCACCTCATTCAGCTCTCGCAATCAATAAATTACGTGATTGGAGTCTGTCGCTGCTTTAGCTTTGCTTTAATTAATTTATTATCGTTTTTATGGGTGTCTCATTGCTTTGATTTTCATTAATTATATTTAAACTGTGTAATTTGACTTTTGAGTCTCTAGGGTGAACTGTTGTCGTTATTTTAACTGGAAGTGAAATTTTTAATTTCATAGAAAAAAAATATTTACCAGTGATGTTTTTGTTAAACAGGATTATCAAATAAAATCTATCAGGGGGCTAATATATAAGCAATTTTATGTAATTTTGTGAAATATAACGATTCCTGTTGTCCATTTTTTATATTTTCATTGAGTTATACCAAACTTATCGAATAGAAATGGCAAGAGCCAAAATATAAAGTGCAAAATGACAAATTAGGTTGAAAAGTAAGTGAGAACCGAACCGTCTGTAAAAACAATGAACAAGTCCGGGACAACGGTAATTTCGGAAACACCAAGAAATGATGACACCACATGACTACATGACATGAAAAATGAAGACACACATACAGATGAACAACACGGACCAATGAAATTCATGGGTGAGATAAATTCAATGGTATAGTTAGCATCTCCTTCTTCTTATACGACACAAATCATGTTAAACATGTCCACACCTATAGTGTAGTCAAATCTGGTTGTTAAAAACAAACATTACTTGCAAAGGGAAAGATCTGTTGTCATCTGGGAAACAGGTATTCCATAGCAATCAACAAGATCGAGATGTCGACTGTAAAACGACTGTAGTAATTACCTAAAGTTATTGGTAACATACCCTTGCTTAAATGATCTATTTGAGTTGCGAATGAGTTGTGTGATGTAAACCCAAAATGCTGGCGTTTTTTGTATGTTGCTACAAAGAAAAGAGAAGTTGACAATGGAAAAGTGTAGTCATCATGTTTGTCATAAAAACAACCAGAAAATTAAGAAACGCATTGGTCTTGACCTATTACACAGGAAAAAGAAGGGAAACGGGGAATGTGTCAAAGAGACAACGACCCAAAGGGGAGTAATAACAGCTCAAAGCCACCATAAGATCTTCAATGAACGGTGAGGAAACCCCACACCCATCGGCAGGTCGGAGCTGGCCCTTAAATAAAGAGTAATCAAGTTCAGCGAAATAAACATCATCCTAGACTCCCATGGACATAAAAAGAACTAACTAGAAAACAGACAAGACACACAAAGGCTTAATAAATTTCCTGACTTAGGACAGGCGCAAACCTGCTGCGGCGGGGTTAAACTAGTTTTATTGGATCCAAACCTTCCCCCTATAGCCAATGTGATAAATCAAAAAAACAATCGTAACAACAGTAAAATTCAGTT